>JAJPGS010002313.1:42500-61925 GCA_028654335.1 Alnus rubra | reverse complement strand
CCAAAGGTCAGGGAGCGGGTAGCCTGCCTGTGGATTAAAGAGTTCACTAATTTGGTAGAAGTGGCCACCATAGCAGGGGGAGAGATCCGGAGTGCCATTACTGCTGCAAAGCGAAGGAAACGTCAAATGTCCCAAAGCTCACAATTGAAAAAGATGATCGTTTTCAACAACAACCCAGATTAGAAGTCAGCCAAGAATTGCCCTACGTTCCTAGTCAACTGAAAGCCCTTATGTTCTAAGTGTGGCAGGCTGCACGCCAAGAATGCAGAGCCATAGCCAGAAATGTTATTGTTGTGGCCAGGTGACTCACATTGTCAAGGACTGCCCATGGCAACGCCTCAGAAGAGAGGCTACCAACAGAGCCATAAACTACCAGCTCAAGCACAAGTTCATGCGCTCATAAACCGGAAAAGCTAACAAAGAAGCTAAGAAGTCGAAGTAGTGACATGTACAACCTTCAAAGGTTAAGCAAGCATATCGTTTTGAGGTTGTGCATTCATTTATATCCACAGCATATGCGAAAACTAACCAACATTAGTACCAAGCCCTTAGGCGTAAAGGTTTTGATAACTACACCCGGTAGGAGCAATAGGATAGGAATTACTTTTGAAGTCATTTGGACTACACCGGCTATAGGTTAAATTGAGACTCTAATTTACCACGACTAGCAATTCAGTTGGACAACATTCAGTGTGTAATACCCTACTTAAACACGTGGCAATTATTTTAAAATAATCATTGGTTTACAAACCTTGAGACTTTTTAAATATTTTAAACTACTTAAAAATAATAACTTCTCTAAAATATACATGCATATGCATACATGTATAAGTGTTCTATGATTTGTGTTAAAAAGAGTTTTAAAAATAATTATTTTTAAATATACTTAGACCATTGATCAATCAACCCCCTACATCGATCAATCGATGCACGTGGCACTCATCGATCGATCAATAACTGGATTGAACAATCGATGCCCCACCTGCGTGTTTTGTTTTTAGAGTTTCCAGTCTTTTGTATGTGAGAATTGTCCTACTTAAGGACCTAGGATAGACCCTAGGTCCCATTTCCTCTCCTTTTAGTGACCCAACCCTTGAGAGAGAGAGAGAGAGAGAGAGGAGCCATCTTGGAGGGCTTGTTCCCCAAAACTTGAAAAAACTTCTACCTTGTGGTAAGAAGGCTTAATCTAGTCTTGAATCATCAGTTGTAATACCACGCTTAAATACGCAGCAATTATTTTAAAATAATCATCGTTTTACAAGCCTCGAGACTTTTTAAATAGTTTAAACTAATTAAAAATAAGAACTTCTCTAAAATACTTGCATAGGTATACATGTACAAGTGTTCTAGTATTTGCGTTAAAAAAGAGTTTTAAAAATAATGATTTTACATATACTTCGACCATTGAACAATCGACCCTCTACATCAATCAATCGATACACATGGCACCCATCGATCGATTAATGATTGAATTGAACGATCAATGATCCACCTGCATTTTTTTTTTTTTAGAGTTTCCAACCTTTTATACGTGAAAATTGTCCTACTTAAAGACCTATGATAGACCCTAGGCCCCATTTTCCGCCCATTTTCAGTGACCCAACCCAAGAGAGAGAGAGAGAGAGAGAGAGAGAGAGAGAGGGGGGGGGAGGGGGGGGATCTTGGAGGACTTGTTCCTCAAAGCTTGGAAAAACTCCTACCTTGTGGTAAGAAGGCTAAATCCAATGTTGAATCCTCAATTTTTATGCGTGATTATTACCGCAATTTTTCATATCTAATTATGCCTAGTTGTTTTTCTAATCACATGAGTTAAAGTTAGTATTTTTATTTCAAGAAAGTAAGATTCATGCATGGAAACTGTAGACTTTGAAGATTTGTTTCCTCTTAATGACAAAACAGTATTGAAACATACATCATTCAATGTTTTCGTGCACTTATCTTATATTGTTAGCAAATGGATTAGGGTTACAGCAATAAAGTTAGAATATTTTATGTCTTTTAATAATGCTTGTAAACAATACTTGTGTTTAACACATTATAACATGATGGATGTTTTACTAGAATTTTTAGGACCATTAGGAACCTTATTTGGGCTTGAGATTAGGTTTTGGTAGAGGATATTAAGTAATTATAATTGATGGCATAGCATCAAACGATTGAACCTCGAGGATCAATGCTTGATGAAGGCAAAATATATTAAGTGCATGATTAGGATTTTTAGACGCATAATTAGGATTTCACGAGTAAGAATAGGGTTTTTAGTTTTGAATATGTCTAATATTAGAGTATGACTTGCAGAGATGTGAAGTTAGTTTTTTGAGATGTCCAGGATTGAGAATGAGCTATCGAGGTAAGTGAATACTTACAGCGCGTTTAATCAGTTTTATCATGCAAACATTTTTTTTTATTATTTTTATAAGCTGAACAATTTTTTATGAATGCTTGCTTCAAACTATTATGTTCCAAGCCTAACGATTTCAAACAATGATTATAAATGTATTGAGATTGATGTTTATTTGCCAAATGAACTATGATAATTGAACATATGTTATGTGGATCGTCATGCACGGTTAGCGGGCACATGTGTATAAAGACTTGACCCTATGGTCCATAGTTCACCCAAGACACCTCCTTGCCACTCGCCGAATGCTCAACATCAATGATTAATAGAATTGGCTAAGGCCTGACAGCAAAAAAGGCCCACGTTGGCCCATATCAATCCAGGCTCAATATTTAAATAGGAGCCCATGGGAAAGTGAAGACTAAAGAAGAACCACACTAGCTTACTCCACTAAGGCATAAGTGCTCGGATGAAACGTGTAGACCATGAATACTTAGTAAATAAAGTCCCATAAACATTAAAGAGGCCACGTGATCATCCTCTCTACAAACGAAAGGTACTCTAACATAGCGAAGAATCATATCGGTGACTATTCATGCGGGGAAGCACAAAAAAAGAAACTCTCGCATAGTGTTGTGGCATCCATGAACCAAACCTCCACAAAAACACTCTTCAAGTTCCCTTTGCCTTTTCTTCTCTTTTTTGTTTTTAGTCAAATTCATCCCTTTATCTACACTCTCAAAAAGTAAGGCACAAATTTTATTTTATTTTTAAAAAAAAAACCTCTCTTGCTCTCTCTCTTTTATCACTCAAATCCTTAGAGCATTTTCAACAAGGTTAAATAAAATACATAACTAAAAAGTGCAATTATCTACTTTAGCTACTTCTTTTTAATACATACTCCAATAGATTCTCTATTTTCATATCTTCTTTCTTAAAATATTATTGGGATAATTACACTTAACCCCCTAATTTATCCACGGTGTGGCGATTTACCCCTCAATGTACCAAAATTGGTACATGACCCCCCCGAACTTACCAACTTGTGACAAAATCGACCTTCCGTCCAATTGCCCATTCGTTTGGACGAAAAGTCGGTCACGTGCAAGTCACGTGACCGTTTAAGACAGAGACCCTCCCCAAGTCAAGTGACTTGCACGTGACCGACTTTCCGTCCAAACGAACGGGCGATTGGACGGAAGGTTGATTTTGTCACATGTTGGCAAGTTCAGGGAGTCATGTACCAATTTTGGTACATTGGGGGGTAAATCGTCACACCGTGGATAAATCAGGAGGGTTAAATGTAATTATCCCAATATTATTTCAAATTCTTTTTATTATATTTTTTTTTCAACCATATATTTTCAAACATTCATCTTTTGTAACTGTCATAATTTTTTCCTAACGGTCACACATATATTTTCTAACAACCATATTTTTCCAATGGCCATATTGAAATAAAAAAAACATGTTTAAATGAGAAACAAAAATATATTGTTGAGAATGAATAAAATAAAGGAACATTTTGCTACAGTGATTGCCCAAATGTTACTAATCACTATAGCAAAACATGTGTTTTACATAAGCTGAAGATAAATTGATGACGTGATTTTTACCTCATATTAGTTAAATATACACAATATGAGAGATTTATAGCACTTGCTAGTGATGCTATTAGATAACCTAATATTTGGATGTCGGACTCAATATTATAAGCAACAACGCATAAAAAAAAAAAAATAAAAAATAAAAACCTAATCTTTTCTCTCTAGCACCGCTCAAGAGAATAAAAACCTTGAGAAGGTCCCTCCTCCCATTTCTCCATCCTTTTTCTCCCTCTCTTGATGTTGCATTTGGGTTCCTTCTGCTTAGATCTTTTTTTAGCTCAATATACTTCTTATGATGCTTTATCCATCGCCTTAAGTAATTTATGTAAGAATTTAATGTCCCACATGAAATGGACATAAGACAATTTATTAGACTCTTAATGTTGGTTAATTAATCTTCCTTAATTAATTGTTGGTTAATAGTTAATTAATACACCTTAATAAAGTGTTGGTTAATTAATTAGTTAATGTTTCTTATTAATTCTAACTTTGATGGGAGGTAGAATTAATGGTGTTAAAAAAAAAAAACAAAGGAAACTGGTCCTCTCTCTATCTTATAAATATGTACAATATCCATCAGCTTTGCATATCTGAAAAGGGTCAAGTGAGAGAAACTATTTCCTAGTGTTTGAGCTTTGAAGAAAACTTTTATTGCTATGGATTCTAGTATGTTTCTTTTATTCTATTTATTGTGAAAATCATGATAGTTAAGATATTTGAAGTTATAATAAATATTATGTACATCACATTTAACATGTGGTATCAGAGCTTGAGTTGTAACTTTCATGATTTTCCATACAATGTTATGTGTATTTAATTTATGACAAGATTTTGTCTTTTAACGACAATTCTTACGTACAATTAAATTTTGCATATAAAATTATTGTGTATTAATATGCAAGTTTATGAAGATCTTTTATAGTAAGTAACGAACAATTACAGATGTTAAAACTTTTACATAAACATACTTGTTATTTACAAAATTTAATACTACTTTAAATGATCGAGATAATGTTTTGACAATAAATATTTTGTCTTTAAAACATTGATTGTTTCATTTTAGTTTAAATGTTATTTTCTTATTGATTAGATACATTAATATTTCTATAATCAATGTTAAAGCATATTATGACCATTTGCTTTGCGGTGTCATTATTTCGAATTGAAATCTATATTATGAAATAGTTTGGTAGTCACCAAAGTGACCCATAGAAAGATTTATAGATTTCAAGTCGTATGTTTTGAAACTTGATACCAAATCCCAGGTATTAAGATAATGACATTGTAAATTTTTTACAGTTTTCAAATTACAATAATATTTTGGTTTGGTCCAAAGGTGCACCACTTTTCAAGTGATTGATAAACTAAGATAAGATAATTAATGTATCCTTAATTGAGAGTTGGAACCAGATATCCAAAGGTAACGGACCTATCAAATTACGGATGCATTATTAATTATTTCTAATAGATGAATGGGAATCAACATAATGATTATATTTTTAGTATATTGTAATTTCCACCCAAAGGTGAATTGCAATAATACTACTTACTATTTATTAAAATATTTTATGTTTGATAACTTAAAGCATTAATATGGTAAGCATTAATATAGTAAGCATTAATTTAATTGCAGTGTCAGTTCCTATTTCGCTACATTCGCATACTTCATCTGTTCCGATTCTTAATGGAACAAATTTCTCAGACTAGGCTGAACAAGTTCAGTTTCACCTTGGTATTCTGGATCTTGACTTGGCGCTTAGGACTGAGAAACCGCCTGCTATTTCTGATTCAAGCAATGCGGAAGAAGAGACTATATACATGCCTTGGGAAAGATCGAATAGTTTAAGCATTATGTTTATGCGAATGAGCATAGCGAATAATATTAAGTCAACGCTTTCTAAATGTGGCAGTGCTAAAGAATTCCTTACAATTGTGGAAGAACGTTTTCGTTCAGCTGACAAGTCTCTTGCTGGGACTTTGATGGCTAAACTTACCACCATGAAATTTGATGGTACACGTGGAATGCATGAGCATATCCTTGAAATGACAAATCTAGCTAGTAAGTTAAAGGCTCTTGGGATGAATGTGGATGAGTTCTTTCTTGTACAATTTATCTTGAATTCCTTGCTTCCTCAATATGAGCCATTTCAAATTCATTACAACACTATTACGGATAAGTAGAATGTAAATGAATTGGCCAGCAGGCTTGTTCAAGAAGAGGCAAGACTTAAGCAACAAGGACATCATTCAGTTCATCTTGTAACTCATGGAGCCAAAAAGAAGTGGAAGAAGCCTAAAAAAGGCAAAATGATAGAGCCATCTAAAGTTAATGAACCTCCTCAAACAATTGAGGTTCATGAGAATGGATTGAACAATATCAAGTGTCATTTCTGCAGAAAGTTTGGGCATGTTAAGAAAGATTGCCATAAACGTAAGGCATGGTTCGAAAAGAAATGTAAGCATTTAGCTTGCGTATGTTTCGAATCAAATCTTATTGTAGTTCCTTCCAATACTTGGTGGATTGACTCGGGTTCTACTGTTCATGTTTCTAATTCAATGCAGGGCTTCCTTACAATCCAAACTTTAAACCAAAATGAAAATTTCATAGTCATGGGAAATGGGGTTAAAGTTCAAGTTGTTGCCATTGGAACCTTTCGTTTGTTTCTAGAAACTGGTTGTTACTTAAATTTGTTTCAAACACTTTATGTCCCTTCAATTTCTCGCAATTTGGTTTATTTATCTAAACTTGATCTTGATGGCTATTACTTCACATTTCGCAATAAAAAATTCAATTTGTTTAAAAATACCCTTTTTGTTGGTTCTGAAAATCTATGTGATGGTTTGTATAAATTGAATCTTAATAGTCATTTTGCTGAAAGCCTTCTAACCCTGCACCATAATGTTAGAACTAAGCGTAGCCTGATTAATGAAAATTCATCATCTTGTGGCACAGACGATTGGGTCATATATCCAAAGAAAGATTAGAGATATTAATAAAAGACGAGATTCTTCTGAATCTAGATTTTACTGATTTCGATGTGTGTGTGGATTGTATTAAGGGAAAACAAACCAAACACACAAAGAAATGTGCTACAAGAAGTGGCGGATTTCTACAAATTACCCATACAGACATTTGTGGACCTTTTGACTCACTGTCTTTTGGTAGATAAAAGTATTTTATCACTTTTATTGATGACTTTTCATGTTACTGTTATATCTATTTGTTGCATGAAAAATCTCAAGCAGTAATGCCTTAGAGGTATACATTACTGAGGTTGAAAGACAACTAGATAGAAAAGTAAAAGTTGTCAAATCAAATAAAGGTGGTGAGTATTATGGAAGGTATGATGGATTGGGTCAATGCCCTGGCCTAGTTGCTAAACTCCTTGAAAAACATGGCATATGTGCACAATACACTATGCCAGGTACGCCTCAACAGAATGGTGTAACTGAAAGGCGTAATCGTACTTTAATGGATATGGTTAGAAGTATGTTAAGTAATTCCTCTCTACCATTTCATTATGGATGGAAGCTCTTAAGACCGATGTATATTTGAATAGAGTTCCCTCTAAAGTAGTTCCAAAGACTCCTTTTGAATTGTGGACTGGAAGGAAACCAAGTTTGAGAAACCTGCATGTTTGAGTTTGTTCAGCGGAAGCTAGAATCTATAATCCACATGAAAAGAAATTAAATTTTAAAACCATTAGTGGTTACTTTATTGGTTATCCAACAAAACCCAAAGGGTATAGGTTTTACTGTCCTATACATAGTACGAAAATTGTTGAAATCGGTAATGCTAGATTCCTTGAAAATTGTGAAATCAGTGGGAGCAATAAACCACAAAATGCAGTTATTCAAGAAGTTAGGGTACAAGTCCCATACCCATAACTTTTAAAGAAAATGTTGTTCCTGCAGTTGTACAATCATTTGACAACGTTGAACAAGTTATTGATCAACCACTCCATGATGAGATTATCACCATGAACCAATTATAGAAGAATCACAAGGAATAGCATATAAGGAGGTCTCAAAAGAACGTAGATCTGCTATTTTAGATGATTATGTGGTTTATTTACAAGAATCTTGTCACGCCCCCGTTTTGGGATATAAGGGGAAACGCGAACTTGAGTGCAAAAAACAACATTTTAAATGGAAGCGTGCATTTACAACATATAAATTTAAATCTACTACTTTATTATACATTTCTATTAATAATTCTTTACAATACCTTGACTTCTCCAAGAGAAACATACTATACAAAATAAAGATTTGGTCGGTCCGCAATGATCTATTGCTTTTTGCGAGATCTACGCCAATACCAAGAAATGATGTCATCTTATTGGGTCATCTGGAAAAGGTTGAGGGAAAAATGGGTGAGTTCGACAACTCAGTAAGGAAAATACAACACCAAAGGACCTTTATGTCATAATCTTTAGTCATGCATAATGACAGATTTATTACTCACTGATAAGAATTAATTTCATATATAGTGAATTTCATAATGTATATTGTTTTACAACCTAAACCAATTGTATGATTGATTTTAATTTATTTTGGATGATTTGAGTATTTATTTGATATATTGAAACTATGATGATGTCTAGAAGTATGAATAAGATATGTAATCTTTGAGTGATTATAAGTTGGAGATTACAGTTATGCAAATTGTTTAAGAAATAGCATACTAGACTGTTTATGATTTATAAGAAAACACGTGTTAAAAACATGATTCGAGATAAGAAATGTATTATTTTAAAGCAGGAGGCATAATCATATGAACAATTAACAGAACAAGTGAATGAGGAATATAAATAATGGCATATGAAATTTATAATGATTTAATAAATTCTTTTTATCTGTTTTCCCTTTAATCATTTATCTGTGGTTTAACCCTTTACAGACTCTACACCTCTGTTTCCCGTGAGCGGAGCACGTTGGCTTTTGTCACACAGACCTATGGACTCAGCCTGTCGTCACAGGGAGAGCCGTACCGAGTTGGGGATCTTCCCTAGGTAAAGGCCAACCTCGGATGGTAGCACACACCGACTTACGGTATACTTGTCATGCTACCCTATGGGTACCAATCCTAACTGTAATAGTGTCTCAGGGTTAAACAATTATTACTGCACATGAACGCTTTCTGTAATTCTGTAGGCTCTGCAATAACTGTAAACTTTACTTTAAAACTGTATGAGCCGCGTTCATAACTGTAGTCATGTGCAGAATTTAAAGTTTAGATCCTCTTTTCTTTCAACCCTGTATTCTTGAATAAAATCATATACTTCGGAATACTCTATAATCTTAACTTTCAAATGCTCTTTTTCATGACTATAAGTATGCATTATCCATAACTTTGAAATGCTCTTAATTATAACTGTAATTATGCATAGATCATAACTTTAAAATATGTTCTTACTCATATCTGTGATTTATGCACAAAATTCTTGAACAATAACATATGAATAATAAAGCTTGGCATTAAAAATCACATAAGCAAACGCTTTGTAAAATTCCCAACAATTTTTCAAAAGATTTGTAATAAAATCTTGTTGGGGTTTTTCGGTGTTGTATCCCCTTACCTGGATTTGCCATTAGCGTCAAGATCGACATTTTACCTAAATAAATTTCAAGAATCAGTTTAGAGAAATATTCTGAAATTTGAAGCCTAATACTTAAATTAAGATATCCTATATAAATATCCTACATAACATGCAATCATAATTCTTCAAATACTTCCTATTAATACAAAATCCCTACCCAAATTCACTATAGATATCTGATATCATTAATAAATAGCTCACAATAACTAAGCTCATAATCAAACCTAAAGCTATAGTCAATACTCAACTCTAGAAATCACAAGTAACACATTTATTTGAATATGTTAACCCTCAATTAACAATTCAATCCAACAAGTGCTATAAGAAATTCTTCAACTCATTTAGCCAATCCCTATAGACCACAAAATATAATCCAAAATAAGACAACCAAACTCCTCATTTCACATATCATCAAGACAACTATCAAAGCCATAATGCTAACCCAATTCAAGCACAATCAACACCTCACTGCCAACATACTAAAACAGAGAAAATAACAAATCAACATCCATACCCAATATACCTAACCGGATCATCAAACACATAATCCAAACCATTGAAATTTATTAATATTTGGCCATCATCAAAAAGGGCCTAAAATCACCAACAATAAATACTCCAAATAAACCCAACATCACAGTAATTGGCAGAATTTATCCATTATCATCACACTCAATCTATCAACAGAAACAATTGTAACCTCAAAACCATTTGGCCAACATCACCCTAAATCCAAACACTACAAAATCGTTAAGTTACACAAGAAACTCAAATCTATCACTGCAAATACAACCGCCAAAACCCCAAAATAAAATACCCACTGGACATACACACACAAACAAGAATAACCCAGAAATTACCCATAGTTTCTGGACTTAGGAGTCGCTGGAAAATCCTACTAAAGCTCGCCGGAAAACGCACATGGAAAATCGGGTCTCCTCCCGGGTTCAGCAGGTCACAGGTCGGTTGTGGGCTCTACCGGCGACGACTCAACACCACACCAGAAGATCGGCCCTGGTTCGTCAGAGAACTTCGTCGGAAATCGCGTCTTAGGCCGCAGACATGGAGGATCGGGCATCAGGGCTCTCGGGTCTGGGGTTGCGGGTCGCACGGGTCACGGTCACTTGGGTCTCCGAGTCTCTTCGGGTTACGGGCTCACTGGCTCGCGGAATCGGCTGGGCATCCACCGGAATTGCACTGCCTCGCCGGATTTCAGTTCTGGCCACCGGAATTGCGCTACCTGGGTCAACGGGTCACGGCCTCTCTTCCCTCTTCGTCTCTCTTATGCTTAGTCTTCTCTCTCTCTGGTTCTCTCCTCTCTCTCATCTTTGTCTCTCCCTGTCGGCATCTCTCTATCTTTCTCTCTCTCTCTCCCTCAGCTCTCGCTCACTCTCTGTTTCTCCCTCTCCTTGTGTCTACGTGCTCAGGAAGCATAGGGAAGAAAGAAAAGAAGAAAGAATAACGAAGAAGGAAGAAGAAAGAAGACCAAGAAAGAGAGAGAAAAGAATAAAATTATAAAAGAATAAATCAACTTGCCGTGCAAGTTCTTCTTTCTTTCTTTTTTTCTTTTTTCTTTTTTTTATCTACTTGTTTAATAAGTTAACTAAACCTACTTAATAAGTTTTATTATTATTATTATTATTATTATAAATATTATAAATATTTTGTCTAATAAAAATCTGGGATATTACAAATCTGATTTTGATATAGGGACAAGTAAGGACCCGGTTTCATTTTCACAAGCCATTGAAGGTAATAATTATGTTAAATGAATTGATGCCATGAATGATGAGTTGAAATCAATAGACCAAAATAAAGTATGGGATATCGTTGAATTGCCTGAAGGATATAAGATAGTCGGTGTAAATGGGTCTTCAAGACCAAGCGCGACTCAAAGGCAATATCGAACGATATAAAGCTAGACTCATGGCCAAAGTTTTACTTAGAAATGAGGCATTGATTATAAGGAGACATTCTCTCCTGTATCCAAAAGGACTCACTTAGAATTATTATGGCTTTGGTAACTCATTATGATTTAGAGTTGCATCAAATGGATGTGAAAACTGCTTTCTGAATGAGAATTTAGAAAATGCAGTATATGGATCATCTGAAAGTTTTTTATTAAAGGAAAAAGAGCACATGGTTGCAAATTAAAGCTTCCAGACAATGGTATCTTAAGTTCAATGATACTATTACTTCATTCAGTTTAAGGAAACACTGTTGATCGTGTATATACTTGAAGTTAGTGGGAGCAAGGTTCTATTTATGATTCTATATGTCGACAACATATTGCTTACCAATAGTGATCTTGGTTTGTTGTACGAAACCAAGGAATTTCTCTCTAAAAACTTTGAAATGAAAGATATGGGTGAGCAACTTATGTGATAGGAATATAAATATTCTGAGATTGATCACGTGGGCTGTTAGATTGTCTCAAAAACAATATATTGAAAGAGTTTTAAAGATATTTGGCATGGAGAGCTGTTCAGCTAATGTTGCTCCACTCAAAAAGGGGACAAGTTTAGTCTCATGCAATGCCCTCAGAATGAATGGGAACGTAAACAGATGGAAAGAATTCCTTATGCTTCTGCTGTAAGAAGCTGATGTATGCGCATACATGCACTAGGCCAGACATTGGTTTTGCAGTTTGTATGATGGGCAGATACCAAAGCAATCCTAGAATTGATCATTGGAAAGCTGCGAAGAAAGTGATGAGGTACTTGAAAGGAACAAAAATTATATGCTCACTTTTAAAAGGTCTGATCATTTAGAAGTGATTACTACTCCGATTCAGACTTGCTGAATGTGTTGATAGTAGAAAATCAACTTTTGGTTATCTATTTTTATTAGTTGGAGGACCAATTTCATGGAAAAGTGCAAAGCAGACCATCATTGCTTCATCCACGATCGAAGCTGAATTTGTGGCATGCTTTGAGGCCACAATTCATGTTATGATTGCGAAACTTTATTTCATGACTTGGAATTGTCGACACTATTGTCAAGTCGCTGAAATTTATTATGATAATTCTGCAGCTGTGTTTTTCTCCAAGAATGACAAATATTCTAATGGTGCTAAGCATATGAAGCTTAAATATTTTGCCGTTAAAGAAGAAGTTCAGAAACAACGAGTGTCTATAGAACATATTACTACAACGCTTATGATTGCAGATCCATTAACAAAAAGGTTACACCAAAGACCTTTAAGGAACGCGTTAGCAAAATGGGTCTTGCTTGTAACCAATTGTGCATGTAATGTTTATGGATTGCATAATGTTTGTTTATTATTAGACATGATGTGAGTTTTAAAGAGTATTCGCAAGCGCACGAATCGTTTGCAATATAGTGTTATGCAAGTGCAAAGTCGAATCTACAGGGAAATGGTCAAAAGTTAGTATTTTGCTTAATCAACCTCATTCTAACCTAGTTCCAAGAGTTTGAGAGTTAAACATGCACCAAAAATACTAAGTTAAAGAGGAATAAATGAAATATGTAAAAGGAACTAAGACTAAGGAATTCACCAAACCAAATCTAACAACTCACACTCTTGGTTTCCACTTGAACACCTAAAGAACATTAAGCTTAGGTGTCATTCAAGTTTCTTGACCATAAAGCTTAGAACCATTAAAATGAATCAAACTCAAAGATAAATCACAAAGATACCAATTTGAAATCAAATCATCCATTGTATCCATTCAAAGAATAAATCACAATGGATATCATCTTTCAAACTGATAAAACAATGTATCCATCTGTTGAAACACATTAAATGTCCTATTTCTACCATCAACCACATTCATTGCAAAAGATAAAGCATTAAATGAATGGAACTTGAACAACATAATGATATAGCATTAAATGTGCAAGTAGTACTACAAGAGTGTGAGTGTCATCAATAGAGAGGTTTCATCATCAACCTTAGTTGAGAGTTCTAGTCTCCCATGACTAAGAACACCACAAAAACTTGAAAAACAAACATGAAAATAGAAGAAAGCTTTACAAAGAGAAGTATCTAAAGAAAAGAGCTACTGAAATAAACTACAAACTGCACGAAATTAAACCTAGCTACTGCTTTGAGAACTCTCTCTAACAAGAGGCATGACTATGGCTTTATAGAAGGAAATTAGGGTTAGAAACCCATGTAAAATAACTCCTCTAACCCCCTCTAGGGTTCCTCTCTTGCTAGAGACAACCAAGGTCATGAAACCAGCGTGTTCTGCTGCGAAAATCAAGGGAGAACTACTTTTTGTCATGGAAAAGCTCCTGATTGGGCGTTCTAGCGCGCTTCTGCAACAGTCAGTTCTGGGAAAAATCGATCGATCGAATTATATTCGATCGATCGACTTTCCGAGACTTCCGAATTTTCAAGCATTTCCACATGAAATTTTGTCATTCCTCTCTTATTGACCTATAAAACACAAAAACACAAAACTAACAAAACATCAGAAAATAGCAAGGCTAAAGGTCTAACTAATGTAAATCAAGGGGTCCAAATATACAATATTTGGTACTCATCAAGACACTTTTGAGATCTCATTAAATATGTTTCTGATTTTTCTCGTTTATCCATTTTGTACGTACATATAAGATTGGATGAATGTCAACATGAATAGTCTTTTACAAAATACATTTTCGTTGGACCATTTTGGACACTTTTCATTTATGAACTATGATTGAACAAGTTGCTAGTGTTGTGGTACATGGAAGGACTATGTCGCCTTTGATGTACAACTGTCATGACTCATACTAGTAGGTTGTTTGATTATGGCATTTATGTTGACCAAATTGAAGTAAGGATGGATTAAATTTTTGTGCGCCTAATGTTAACCTTATTGAGTCTAAAATAGTATCAGTCATATGGGCCAAGCGGGAAAATGTAAGAATTTAATATCCCACATGAAATGACACATAAGACAATTTATTAGACTCTTAATGTTGGTTAATTAATCATCCTTATTTAATTGTTGGTTAATTGTTAATTAATATACCTTAATAAAGTGTTGGTTAATTAACTACGAAAAGTTAATGTTTCTTATTAATTATAACTTTGATGGGAAGTAGAATTAATGGTGATAAAAATAAAACCCAAAGGAAACCGGTCCTCTCTCTACCCTATAAATATGTACAATATCCATCAACTTTGTATATCTGAAGAGGGTCAAGTGAAAAAGCTATTTCCTAGTGTTTGAGCTTTGAAGAAGACTTTTATTGCTATGGATTATTGGTATAGCTCGGGACTCGCCGGCTACACGTGATTTTTAAATTTATAAGTTTACCACTCGCAATAGTACGTATCGATTGTACTATAGTAAGGGTGATCGAACTACATAGATTATTGGTTGTTTTGCGTAATAGGATATGGAAAGGAACGTATCTAACTTAACTTAAGATAAAAATAAAAGCAAGGGTTGTAGAATTGAAGCTACAACAATAAGGTAAATAATTGAAAGCGGAAATGAAATTAACTTAAAAGAAACTTAAGGTGTTGATCATATTCAATCCTCAACCAATGAAATACTTAAGAGTCTATATGGACCTTCCTAACATGCTTGATATGAGCGCATAATGGGCGTCAACCATTACGACGACCTCGACACGAAAATACTTTCGTTAAGACGTAGTTATAAAGCACCTAATTTTACATTAATCTACTCCACGTAAAGATTAATCTATAATTGAAAAACATTTACTCTACTAAAGTGTGGAGTGACTAATGCTCCCTAGCTTACTACTCTAAAACACATCCCAATAAGCATACAAGATATATGAAAACCCTAACTAGGCCACAATGATAAGGTATCTAGTTTCACACCAAATCATTCCACATAAAGTTAAACTACAATTGAAAAACAATTAGACTACCAAAGGGGTGAAATGATTGGTGTTCCCTAGCATACCCTATAAGGTGACTCTAATGAGAAATCATACATCATGTCAAATAGCATCATTGCAAAAGACATCATTCTTGTTTCCAAGAATGTTGGTTTTACTCAAGACTTCAAGAAAAACTCATAGACAAGTTAATCTATTTTTCATGAATAATTGGATTGGAATATTGATATCAAAACCTTTTAGCATGAGTTTTGATATTCTCTAGCCCTTAGCAATCATCAAACATCTAAAGAAAATCCTAAGAACATCAAGAACACTACATGGTTTTGGATAGGACTTGGATCAAACCCTAAGAACTAAATTAGCTAGACATGAATTTAAACTAATCTAGGCGTGGAAATAAATGAAAACAGTAAAGAAATCAAGAAGAAAATGAACTAAAACAATAAATTAAAACTTCTACAATTCGGATACAAGAAAAGAAGAAGAAAACTAACTAGAATATGAAGAACAAAGGAAGAACAACAAGGAAACAAACTCTCTGGATTTCGGTCCAGAGAGTAGCATCTAAGTAAATGAAAATACAAGAATTGAAGTGATACACCTGAGCAAATCCGAATAAACCCCAAAAGATGCATCCTCTAACCTAAAACCCTCATCACATATATATAGAGAATTGGATTTACAAAAGACCATCAAGAGTTAATCCTAGCCGCACAAACAGAGCTGGTCGGCTTCCATTTCTGTCCACAAAATCCAACTTATGATTTGAATTGCATAAATAATGCAAAGATCTGAAAATATCTGATTTTCTGGAAGACGCGAAGTCGATCGATCGAAAATATGTCGATCGATCGAAATGCCTTGGACGATTTTCCATCTTCTCAAGGTCAGTCTCGAACTCTGGAAGTGACCAAAATACCCTCGATGTATTTTCAGGTCTAATTCAAGAGTTTTGAATTAGATTTCAACTAAGACCTGAAAATAAGATAAAACACAAAACTACAACAAAACGTTATATATACACTACGAACTAGGTCTAACAAATGCAAATAAAGGGGTCTTGAATCAAACAATTCAAGACTTATCAATTATGGTATGTTTCTTTTATTCTATTTATTGTGAAAATCATGATAGTTAAGATCTTGGAAGTTATAATAAATATTATGTACATCACATTTAACAATTTATCCTTTATCCTCCCAAAAATATAGCCTCAGCTCCTTCACCGCCGCCATTTTGCTTACTTTGTTTGGATTTGACTTAGGTCTCAGTTTTGTTTTGTTTTTGTATTTTTTTTTTTAAGCCCGATCTATCATCATCAGTAAGCCCCGCCACCAACACACCCTTCCACCATCTTTGCCGACCTCCTCGCAACCCGTAGCCACCTTACGCTCATCATTGTGGCTTACTTAGGATCATTATTAGACCCATTGCCTATTTTCTGTTTATAATTTCATTACTGTTTGTTCTATTTGAGTCTATTGTTGGGGAACACATTTCTCTTGACTCTTTTGTTTCGTTGTAGCCCGTCTTTTTCGGTAATTGAATATTCTTACAATATATATGTATATATTTGGATGTCGATTCTCTTTTGGAACTCTATTATAGAAGGGCCATATTTTAGATTCTGGATGTATGTTTCATATGGTCCTATCTAATCTTAAATGGGCCTCATTCTTGTATCCCCGAAACGTGTTGTTTTCATGCCCCATAACAATGATAATTATAACGAAAATAAACTAAATGAATATGAAAAATAAACGTAATTGCTAATTCGTTAATTTTTTTTTTTTTTAAGGCCAATCTTTGCCGGCCAACTCGTTCAATCAATTGCACTTTGTAAAAGTATTAAACAAAGTTCCCCCCACCTTGTTTTAATACTCTCCAAGTATAACACAAAGACTCTTGCAACCTTTCAGAATTTTAAATATAATGTTGGTATGAATGGCTTGAAAGTGACAACTTCTTTTATGTTCCTAACGTGGTTCACTTGGCCAATTTATTTCATAACTTGTTCCTATCCTATGGTCATTTGTACTAAGAATCTAAGAGTCTATTTGAGCTTTCCATTTCAAATAGATATGTTCTTGCGAGACCAATTAGATATCTTGTAATTATGATGATAGATATTCTTCAAAATAAAATAAAAATAAAAATAATAATTATGATGATAGATATGTTATCCCACGTCATTTGCAATCACACGCGCTTTCGTCGATTTGCACTTGTTTTGAGTCTTTTGACAGCAAGAAGGCGTTTTGATAAACCTTGACAACCCCGACAGAAAAGAGAAGCGCCCACACCCACTCGCACGTCTACATTCGCTCGCCGAGTGAGATTGCCCAGTCATTGAGTCGAGTTCCTCCGCGAAAAGCAAACTCTGAGATCTGATCTCTCTCTCTCCCTACATGTGCGCCATTTATTTCCTTTTATAGTTTTATAGAAGGGGAATAAACCGAACCACTCTAACCCAGATCTTTCCCCGTCAAGTCTAGGACTCTTCCCGTACCAGAATCAGACGCACTTCGTTAATCGATTCAAACCCAGTAAGCTTTCTGCCTTCTGCGCTTGTTTTTGTGGGTTTTGGGCAAATTTTTGTTTTTACTGCTGGATCTGGTTGAATCGGCATTTCTGGGTGAGGTTGATTTTCTGGTTTTGATGCCGAATGGTTTGAATTTGATGGTTCAATCTGTGTTTTTGACGTGGTGGATTGATTATTTGTCCTTGTTTGAGAAGAAAAAAAAAAGGGTAAATTTGATAAGCAATAGAGCTTTGGCAATGCAAAATGCGGTTTTGCATTGGTCTTTGTCCCAGATCTGCGAGTTCCACTTTAGTGAGTGGCTCAGAGAAAGTGTCATTTTCTTCATTGCTCGGATTTGAATTCATTGAGGGACGTGATCGTCGTATAGATCAATTATATTGCTAACTCTTCGTTTTAATCTGCATTTAATATTTTTGACTTTACTTATAAAAAAAAATCTGCATTTAATATTCGACTCTATCTTTTCTTCTTGGACCAATCATTTCGTTGCTTGGTTTTCGATATACTGGATGCAGTTGTGGTTGGTTAACCTCAACTAGCTTTAGTGCTTATTCTTGCTTTTCATTTTTTATATGCACTATTGGTTCATAGATTTTGACTCAAGACACGGATTGAAATCTTGGGAGACAAGTTTGCGACTTGCTATTGAACTTTATTGGTATAGTAATTTACCATGGAAATATGAGGGTGCTTGTTTAGGAGAGGAACTATACATAGATATTAACTAATTCGTTTTCCTAACAAGTGATATGTGAAAATTTATTTCCACAATTGTTTTATATCGTTTCAACTCCTCAGATTCGAGATGGATTGGGTGAGGTTTCTTATATTGTCTCATTAGTTATAGATTTTTATTTCTCGGTGCTGTTATGTCCTGTATGACTTTGTTGAACTCAGAAGTTCAGGAAGTCTGATATAATTTTGTGAACTTGAGCGTTTTCTCGGCATTTTGATTTCTGATGTTTTCAATCAAGCATCATGACTAAGAGCTCTTTTCAATTCTTGGTGAAGTAGTTTACATTCTTTGATCGAAGCGTAGAAGCAAAAGCTTAACTAACTCTTGCATACAATGCCTGTATGCTTTACAAAGTTAGCTAATGGTTCTTTGGTTGTAATTTTACAGGTCTACTGTTCTCTGTGATTCTTCTGTCATAGATAATTTGGGAACTCATATCTAATTAGTGGATTTGACACAAGATGTCTTCATGAAAGGAGATCTGTGTTGTGATCTTTGCATACATTAGTATAAGTGCAAAGTGGTGATTGAAGAACTTAAGAAACGAAATAGATGATGAGGGGAAGATCTGATGGTGTGCAAAAGAAGCGTTTAATCACTTCTGTGTGTGTTGTGACAATCTTTCTTGGTTTTCTGTATGTATACTATGGATCCATTTTTGGCTCTAAAAGCCACGGTGCATCGGCTATAGAATATGGCAGCAAATCTTTGAGAAGACTCGGTTCATCGTATTTGAGTGGGGATGAAGATACCGATGGCAAGCAAGA
>JAJPGS010002313.1:0-40000 GCA_028654335.1 Alnus rubra | reverse complement strand
GGCATCGAACAATGTATTATACTTCTAGCTGTAAATTATGTATTGTTTATGTAGGTTCTTTGAATCAGAGGTTAATACAAGTACAGATTTTTTTTTTCTGTTAATTTTTTTTTTTTTTTTTGGCTTTTTTGAATCACTTAGACAAGTATAAAATGCAATGTATTAATACTTCTGGGGTGTAAACTATGGGAAAGCAGGGTGGTCAATTCAATATTCATTCTTATTATGAGGTATTAAGAGGCCTTAATGACATGCAATTCCCTTAGAGGAGTATCTGGGGTAGTAAAGTTCCTTGAAAAGTTTCCTTTTCTTTTCTTTTAAATTTTTTATTTTTATTTTAATTTTTTTGTTTGGACAATGGCATTCGGAAGAACTTTAACCATACACAACTTGATTGAGCAGAACATCATTATACTGAACTGGTGTTTTATGTGTAAATGTAGTTGCAAGTCTATTGATCACTTGCTATTTTATAGCAAAGTTGCCAAAGACCTTTGGTCTTTCCTCCTTGTGGTATTTGGGGTTAAATGGGTGATGCCTCAAAAGTGATTTATGTGTACTTTTGTTGGCAAGGAATGCTAGGACAGTCATAGAAACAGTTTGATTTGGAATGGAACCCCTCTTTGCCTTAATGTGGAAAATTGGAGAGAGAAATAATGGTTCCATTAACAGAATTGAATGATCTACTATTGAGCTGAAATTTTATTTGTGCAAACTTTTTATGGGTGCTCTTATGCGTTTAGCAATGTCTCTTCTCTTTTTGTTAATCAGCTGTGATATCATCACAATCATCATAATGCTTAGTAGTCAATGTGTTTTCTGTGTTTGTTAAATAAGGTGTGTTGCCCATACTTCAAGCTGCTGAATACCTACCAAATAAAAAGCTTTGAATGTTGGATTGAGAGAACTTTCAGATACTCCTTATTGGTGATTGCTCTTTGCTAATAAAATTTTGCTTGTTTTTATCAGATGACCATAGAGTTAAGGGGAGTGGATTGGCTCCTTGGCCAACTAGGTTGACTGCTCCTCCTCCTCGACTTGCTGATTTTGGCTATTCGAATGAAATGTTTGAAAAGGACACGGTAATTTATAGGCAGTACCTGTCTACTTTTTAATTGTTAGTTATTCAGTGCTGAAAATAAAAAAATAAAAATAAGAGGTGGGCTTACACATTTGCTGGTATGTGGTGTAGGAAGTTTGGCAACGGAGGGTTGAGAGTTATTGGAATCTTTTGAGTCCAAAGATTTCATCAAACACACCGAGGAACGTGATGGACATGAAGACAAATATGGGTTCCTTTGCAGCTGCTCTGAAGGACAAGGATGTTTGGGTGATGAATGTTGTCCCTGAAGATGGACCCAACACACTTAAGCTGATTTATGATAGAGGTCTTATAGGCACCGTTCACGACTGGTATGCATATTGGTTTCTCAATTATAACCTGAAGATTAATTGTATATTAATTAATACTTTGTTTTGGTTTATAGTGGATCTTACCTTTATGATAATTATAGTAGACAACTTGGTTTTCCTAGGCAGGGTTTTGAGTCCAATTTATGACCTTGCTAGATCTGGGGGAATAAAATAGATCCATTTAAGGAGTAGAGAAATAATTACACCCAGCTAACAGCAAGCAGCTGTTGGTAATTGACTTTTAAGTTTACCAGCTCTATTGACATATGTTTCTAACATGCTCGGTGGAGATGATGTTTCTCATTTTCCATCAACTTTTACTCCATAGAAGGCATGGGCATGGCATGGTCGATAGATTATTGGAAAAGTTTTGTGTCAATTGAAGTTTGGAGGTGGTTTGATTTTGATGACTTAAAATCTGTTTCAACAGGTGTCAAGCCTTTTCACAATATCCCCGAACTTTTGATCTACTCCATGCTTGGACCGTCTTTTCTGACATTGAGAAGAAAGATTGCAGTCCTGAAGACTTGCTGATTGAGATGGATCGCATACTTAGACCTACCGGTTTCATAATTATCCGTGACAAACAACCAGTGATAGATTTCATAAAGAAGTATTTAGCCGCATTGCACTGGGAAGCAGTGGCAACAGCTGATTCCAGTTCAGATTCAGACCAGGATGGAGATGACATTGTGCTTATCATTCAGAAGAAATTGTGGATCACAAGTGGAAGCCTCAGGGATTCAGAATAGGACGGACTTGCTCACTGTTTCTCATCAAGTCTCTCTGCTTCTGCTGCTGCTGCTCCAAAGGGATTACAAGCATTTCCCCCCAAGTAGTTAAATGCAGAAATCGATTTTATTTTGTACTGTTAAATGATATGTTTACCTTACTATTTTTTTTCCCCCGTTTTCTACAACGATT
This sequence comes from Alnus rubra, assembly GCA_028654335.1. NCBI lineage: Eukaryota > Viridiplantae > Streptophyta > Magnoliopsida > Fagales > Betulaceae > Alnus > Alnus rubra. The sequence continues at coordinate 37,663 of JAJPGS010002313.1, read as the reverse complement.
TAGTTGTTAAGCCCATAGACTACCAGCATCTATAGGCTATTCTTCATTATTATTTTTTTGGGTTTTTGCGGGCAATGTGTAAGCTACTTCAGCTACTGATCAACGACTAAAACAAACAAAGATGTGCTGCTAAAGTACGTAGAAATGTGGTTTCAAGTTACTAAATACATGCATATTTTGCTTAATTACCCCCCTTGTAATCCATTATCCATATCATGTCTGCGTGTTGTTTTTAGTTTAGTCTACATGCAACATAGACTCTACAATTCTCAAAAAAAAAATTGATTTTTAAGTGTGATGTGACATCATTCTATTAGATCTATTACCAATTTTGAAGACGATTTTTTTATTTTTTATTTTTTATTTTTTTATTTTTGGTTACCGACAAAAGTCAGACACCGACAACGTATCCTTCGGTTCTTGAAGCAAGGGCTTTCAACGTCCCATTGTCATGGGCCCAACATTCCAAAACTAGATATGGAAAGGCCATCTTAGAGTGGGTGCTTGGGCCAATTTGTCAACAACGTACCCAGGGAAGTCTTGGGGTTCACCAACTAAAGAAAATGGAAACCCTTGACTCTTTCATATCATATGTCCCCAACCGAAATATTCTGAGCAAATATTGCAGCATGGTCAAGTGCAATTCAGCATTTTATTTTATTTTTTTTTGCTTTTAATGAAGTTTGGTCAATGATTTAATTTTACTTTTCAATCCTTTTGAACCTTTTGAGTTTTTAATATTTTTCGGCATGATTAATAAAGAAACTTTTTTTTTTTAAAAAAAAAAAGAAGGATAGATTTGTTAAAAGATGATTTTTTCTAGGGTGATGAACTTATTTTGGAAGGAAAATTTCTAAATACGACTTATTTGCAAAAATATTGTAAGCTCTAATATTGATCTTCGTAAGATCAAAGTAGGTCAAGAGAAAGAGTGGGAAAAAGAAAAACATTATATATATATATATATATAAATCCAAAACATACCCTAAAAAAAGCAAGCAAGCTACAGCCACGGATCCAAAGTTTTTGTTCTTTTGGTAAAGCTTGTTTGGCTGTCATTAATGATGTCAATCAACCAGCATATGCATGGTACTGCATGATAACACTAACAATATAAGCACATGCAAATCTTCTCTCCTCCGGCCATTAATTTCTTTCATGATCGGTTCCTGATGCCATGGTTCCTTAACATCCATACATATTAATGTTTATAATGTTGTTGGTCTACCTTTAATGTTTGATATCGTGAACGTTTCCTTCCGTGGGACATATTGGACCCAACTGAGCCCTTGACTCTTAGCACGAAAATAGAGGTCCTACTTTCTCTATCTTTGTTCTTCTCTTTATATAAACATGAACTTATTCTCCAAAAGCAACATGCCAAGATGTCTTTGCCATTCAATTAATGGCCCTGAGGCTTTACTGCATGAAATGTTAGCAAAAGGGCGGAGCCAATATTTGAAATTTGATGGGCAAAATTAAAAAAAGAAATAAAAAAGTTAAGGGTAAAATTTTAATTTTTTTTTTTTTTTTTTTTTTTTTTTTTGGGGGGGGAAAGCCTTGGACTCCCCAAAGCCGTTGATAGCTCCGTCCCTGGGTAGCACTAGGACATCTTTTAAAAAATGAAGAACTCCACTTATAATTCTTGATTTTTCATCACTTTTGAAATAAGTTATCAAAACTTTAAAAAGTTTCAATTTAGGATATTCATCTTTTAATTTTTTTTTCAATTTAACACTTATGTAAGATTATGTATGCCTTTAGATGCATCTACTTAAAATCTTATCAATTTCATTAAAAATTGAGAAGATCCTTGTTCTTACTGAATTGAATGCCACGTTATAGTCTCTTAAACTCAGACAAGATCCTCTCAATTTTCATTTGAAATTGATATTATTTATTTTATAGTCAGGATTTAAAGTTTGTGCATTTAACAGTGTATATGATGCTACATTATTAAATGTTTTAAAAGACGTATTAATATTGACATTATGTACACACTGTTAAAGTTACTAACTTTAAATCTTTACCATAAAATAAATGTTATTCATTTTATTTAAAATGAAGAAAATCCTCGATCCGCACTTTGAGTAAGAATATGGGACTTGAATGAAATAAGATTTTTTTTTTTTTTTTTTGAATTTATGTATATCCAGATGGTTGTTGAACGTGGTCCTTTATATGATGCCCTAGTTCTTAGGGAACCCCAACATACCCAAGTTGCCTCAATTAGTGGGCCTAACTCTTCCAAATCTTATCCTTTTCATAAGGGTTTCTGGAGTCGTGACTCGTGCTCACTCACGAAAGAATCAAACTTGAAGATTTATAAGAAAGCATTAATTAATTAAGGACCTACAGCTTTGATTAAAAGTGACCCCAATGTTTATTTACTTTTAAGTTAAAAATAATGCAGTGGGATAGGTGAGACATTGAGACTTATACAGGGACTGATGTGAAATAAACAAAGCTAACAGGCTTGGGTCCACCGTACTCTTTTATTTTTTTTTTTATTTTTTTTAAAATAAAAAAGATAAAAGTTCACGTACCCTTTAAACTATCACTCAATTAATAATATCCCTCAAACTTTTAATTGAGATAGTCCCCCCTCTCAAACTACTAAAAAATTGTCAATGTCCCCCAAGGTCAATAAAAAAACAAAAATAGCCTTACAAAATTTTCAATAAGACAAAACTACTCCTATAAAATCAGGAAAAAAAATTAATAATAATAATTTTCTTTAAAACGTTAAATTTGGCCACCCTGAGTTTTTATGTTTTTATTTTAAAAAATAGATTTTTTTTTTTTTAAAAAAAAAATTATATTTTTTGTTTTTATTTTAGGGTTAAATACCCTATTCATATCTGAGTTTTAAGCTTTTTTAAATTTAGTATCTGAGTTTTCATTTGTTTCATAGATGGTACCTGAGTTAGGGGTAAAACCCCATTTGGAACCTCTATTACATTTTCGGTTCAAATATTAAAGGTCTTTCACGTGTCAACCGTTGAGGTTGACACGTGGCACTATATAAAAAAAATAAAAATCTTTAAAAAATTATATAAAAATAATACAATTTAAAATAAATTGAAAAAAAATATAAAAAAAAAATGAAAAAAAGGGGGTGGCTCTTCTTGTTCTTAGTTTGGTTTCTTCTTGTGTATTTACAAATAATAATAATTAATAATAACTGCCTAAACTTGCACAATTTACTTACAAGTATAAATTTTTATTTAAAATATTTAAATTACCCTTCAACAAAAAAATAATAATATTTTTTCAAAAAAAAAAAAGTAGAGGGGTGGCAGGTTCAGTCACCGAAAATTATTTTTTTGGGTAGTCGAACCATCCCTCAACTTGAATGTGTGGTTTAACCTCTCCTAAAGTCTTTTTTTGGGTGATAGAACAAGCCCCTCAACCCGCTAGGTTGGTAAGGGTAGTTCAACCACCACCAAAGTCCTTTTCTAGGAGTGGTCGAACCATGCCCTTAGCCCGAAAGGGTGGTCTGACCACCCCCATATATATATATGCACGTGTGGGTCACATGTGGTATCTTTCACTAACAAAGGTTGCCAACCTGCAAAAAAAAAAAAATTAAAAAAAACTTAAAATTAAAATAATAATAATAAAAAAGGAGTAAAAATTGAGAGGGTCAAGTGTCACAAAAAATAATCAAGACTAACTGCAAATCAAATGGGGTTAAGCCTATTTTCTCCTAAAACTTATAATGAGGAGCTCGTGATATTTAAAATTTGGGAATTTGAAAAAAAAAAAAACTAGAACTTAAAAAAATAAAATAAAAAATAAAAAATAAAGAAAAAAAAAATAAAGAAAAAACGAAAAGAAAAAAAAAAGAACAAATAACTGAAAATTATAAATAAAAAATAAAGAAAACAAACGAAAAATAATAATAACCCTTTTTTATTTATTTATTTGTTTTTAGCTTTTTTATAACTTTTTTTTATTATTTTAGATTTTTTTAAAATAATTATTAGTTTTTTTATTTATTTTAATGATGTTATGAAGTGTATTTTTGTTATTACGAGGGACATCGACATTTTTCTGTAATTTAGAGGGGGAGATTGACACAATTAATAGTTTGAGGGGGATATTGACAATAAATAATAGTTTATGGGGGTTATGTATACTTTTTCTTTAAAATTTAATCAAATTCAATTCAAATTTAAGACAGCCATCCATCCAAATGAATTAACCTTTAGAGCCAAAACGCAAGTGGAAGAGAAATAGATATAAGTGATTTAAAGCTAATTGTAGGCACCCATGAAGTTTTGAGCTTACGCCTTCGTCTTTAGAGGATAAGAACTTCTAATTCACCACTTGATCACTACAAAATTATAAATGATTAGCACCCACAAAAATATGGAATTGGATGAGTGGGCTCCTTGCTCGGACAAGAGGCCTACAACTCCTTGCTCATACATCAGGATCTTTCCTAGGAATCCTACTGAAAAATGGTTAGAATATGACAAATAGCAGTGGGATAAAATTTATATAAAATGGCGAACACTCGAGAAAATTGAAGGCCAAAAGAAAATGAGATATTTAAACAAAATATTAATATATTCCATATGTGTTGGGATTGAGCATGATAAAGAATCAATGGCGCGGGATCAATTAGAATTTGAAATCTAGTCTTAAAACTAAGGAAATTTTTTGAGTAGTAGAACATCCGGTTCAAATAGAAGATAGTCATATTCAACCACAACAAGATGCCACGTGTCACTCAGTGGCAAGGGTGGGAATACGAACGACCAAGATTAAATCTCGAATGAGCGCGTTTGAATGATAGAGCATATCCATGTGTCAGTCCAAGATCGAATCAGCAATGAAGATGGGCGGCCGGGATTTCATCACGTAAGGAAGAAGCTAATTTGACACTCATTGTAATGTCGACTGTCAAATCTCGTTTGGACATGTTAACGTGCCGTTCAAACGGAGTGGCAACTCCACGTGTCAAAATTTGTATGGAACGACATGCGGTTGACTCTGCACTAATGTAATGCTTTATGACCTGATTCCGTTGGAACTTCAACATATCTCGTTCGAGGGGCAATGCATAGTGTCGAAACATTTGCCTCTTTTTAAAGGACCGAAGCTAAAGGCAAAATTCACATCCTTTGCCTTATTTGTTTTCCATCCTGAGTGAGAGTGATTTGTGAATGTTTTTCTTCACATTTTTATTTATTTTTTTAATCATGTATGATGTATGCATCTAATGAACAGGCATACGATGAAAAGTTTAAAAACATAAATTGAAAAAAAAAATAAAACATAAAGTCAACGCTGTTGACAATAATGTTGTCTCCTAATTTACTCAATAGTCCTTTTGTCTTGACCCTACCCGCCTACCCCACCTTCAATTTCCACCAACCACAGGTCCACATGTAGCAGTGATTCTAGCGAGGTCACCGCCTCCCTTATTCCATTCCTTAACAGGGATCAAGGAAAGAAACAAATAAAGGAAAAAGAAAGTGAAAGGAAAAATGACACCAAGCTTTCTTAAAGGATGATGATTTCTGGCAATTAAGTTGTTCCAATTTTGATAAATTTGGTCGGTTTAAGAGAAAGAGGTTGTAGAATTTATTTGTCCAGATGGTTTAAAGTGTTGAACTTACATATTCTGAACAAATAAATCTTAAAATTCATTTCTATTGAGCTACTCGAATATTAAGCAAATTCTATAATCTTACTTTTGAAGGATTTAAAACCGCTTTTTAAACGATTTTAATCCCCATTATTTCTAAATAATATAGTTTATGTTTATTTTTGTTGGTATTGCAAATTAAGATAACAATGATTTTTTTTTTTTTTTTGCACATTTATTGTAATAATCTTTGTCAATTGTATCACAAAATTACTTCTCCATTTTTTCTAGTTGGTCATGTAATCTATTTTGGAAAATCCCAAGATTTGTTATTCTAAAAATAAAAAGCATCTATAAATTTATTAATTTTCCTAGCATACTCTGATTTTATTTGAATTAAAACTTCTTAAATTTTTTATATTAAATGATAAAGGGTTTGACAAAACTTTTTAGTGAGTATTTTTTTTCATTTTGATTGTGATGTGATATAATGGTGAAATTAATTTCAAATGTTTTGTGAGTATTTTGAATTTTTAGTTGTTTGTTAATGCTTTTATTTATTTATTTATTTTGTTAAAAAAACAAAAATTCCTTAAAAACTGATGTTAAACGAGCCGATGATTATCTTTAAAATAAAGTTTTTATTAATAGGACCAATACTACAAGTCGTTGGTTTGCAATTATTGCTTTCACGTTTTTCACTGTAAAAACAAAGAGAAATTATGTTCAGTTTAAGAAAGTTCACACGTTTGCGTGAAGGGAATGTTTAATTATTATTATTATTAATTTACTCAAAAAATCAGTTTAGATCGTCAACACGTGGTAGTACTTCAGTGGACGGTCACGTGGCCTTCAACCCTCTTGTCATGCTATCCATTCTGATAAAACTTTTTTATTTTTATTTTTTATAGATATTCAGATATATAACTTAAGAAGGAAGCAGGAAGGAAAGTGAGCGGGAGTTGAGAATCAGGAGGCCACGTGGCAGAAAAGCGCAGTATCTGAGGCGGACATCAAGGCTTTGAATGTGTTGAGTAAAGTCGTGGTTTAGGCAATTATTCTTGGCAGTTTTTTCATTTCGGTCTATGTCCTAGTGGTCCAGCTCAGCACCCCCTTTGATGCAACGTCTTTTTTTTTCTTCTTTTTTTATATATTTTTTTAATTTTTTCATTCAATTGCCGCGTTTTCGCCGCTATTCCCCATCTCTCCAATTTCTCCTTCGTCTATCCTATGTCGTCTACGCGTTTTCCTTTGTTATCCCACCCTTTTTACTTTTTAGTCCTCATTGGCAAGGGATTCAATATTCTGCACCAAAACATTATATTTTAAATTGGGTATAAATAATTTTTTTAATTTAATTTACTGATTGATATGTGTTTTTAAAGCATGTCATTTTTACGTAATTTTTTTTAATAAAACTCATAAAACAAGTGGCATGTGTCCTCATAACTTGGGATTCTCAAATGCATTGTAAATATGCTTGTGAGAATTATATGTTGTCAAGACAAATGTCAATTTAATTGATTGAATTGAAAAAAAAAAAAAATTATCCAACTCATTTAAGAAGAAAATTATTTCTTATATTATTGATTTAATGAATGATGATAAATATCATAATGTTGATACAGTGATCGTGCGCTAGGCACTAGACGAAGGATGCAAACAAAGCAAACAGTGAGAGAGGTTTACTAAGGGTTCAACAGAACCAAATCCGATGGTTAAGTCAGAATGAGTTGATAAGAAAGTAAACTGATAAAATGAGGGTGTAATAAATGATTGCGTACCGAAGAAAGGTCTTACCCTTCGTATATAGGCTAGTCGTTCCCGCATTCCCTTGTTAGGGTTTTGGGAGCCTCCAGCTTGAATTCCGTTAAGAAAAACAATGGTTGTTAAGGTCACGCAATCAGGGTGTGAATATTCCATTATGCGAATATTAAGAGAAGTTTCTGATGTGAAAAAGCCATTATCCAACTTGGCTAGGAAATGAGATCAACTATAGTGTGTTCCATTAGGATGCAGGTGCATCTTAGTCTTATGCTTTGTATATTAGGTTGTGTTTGGCCATAAGGAGTCCTCAAGTAGGCAAGCTTTATAAGCCCATTAGGATTGGGTACACCACATGCACAATATGTTTAATTTGATAATAGAGAATTTTTTGTTTTATTCTCTTGCACATATCTTGTCCATCTCCGTACAAGAGATGTACAAATTCACCATTAAATTTATGTGATCAAAGATTACATGTGTGTTTCACATATTCAATGGTAAATTCGCAAAAAAATATGTAATAAATATACAAGAAAATGAAACTAAACGCATATCGATCTTGACAATATTTATATCTACGAAGTAGTGAAAAGATTATCCACCTCTATACCTTTATCATTTCTCAAATCATTTTTTAATATGTAAAGTTTATTGAAAATATAATAATTATATTGGTTAAAATTGTATAAAATTCAACACCTACTTTTTCTTCGCTTTAGTTAAGTGGGATAGAGGAGGTTAACGTGCAAAACCAACGGGGACATAATGCATCCCATGTTATCTAATTTAAACAATGCTGTTAGACTTTGAGCCAAATATTTAAAAAGCATTTTACCAGTGCCTTTTGAGTTTTCATATGTCTAAAAGTGGCTCAATGCTTAGGTTGTAACAAAATAACCTATAATTTGATGGTCAAAAATAGTACATAAAATATCAAATAATTATTCTAACTTCGTGGAATTACTTTGTATTATTAAGATGATGAAAACTCTCTCTCTCTCTCTTTTATTTTTTTTTTATTTTTTTTAAATCCATTGCAATTATCCTAATAATCTTTCAAAGCATTCTCAAATGGAATTAGCTTTTATTTCTGTACTGCCTTGTACTATGAGCATAATTATAGCATTTGACAAATTATTTAGTATGGATTGTTTAGGGTGCATTTGGAATTGCGATTCTGTAGATAAAAAGTACAATTTTAAATCAAATCATAGAAAATGAATTGTTTAGAAATTGCGACTTGAAAAAGCAAAAAATTTTTTTTTTTCAAATTGCAGCTAATGGAATGCTTTTTTGAAAATGCAGAATTTTAAAGGCTAACCTTCAATTTTAAAGATTAAACGGCGATTTTGCCAAACGTTTAACTGGGTTTTTTAAAATCACTTTTTCAAATCGTACATTTTAAAATCGTTATTTTTAAATTATTTTTTGAAATAGCAAACACAAATGAATTATTTGTGGCAATTTTTATTTTCTAGTTTTTTGCTTATTATTATCTTATGGTATGCTATTCAAAGCAGTACTGTCACCAATCCATCCATGCTTTTCCATTATTTTATGGTTTCATTTATGCATTAATGGCCCATTAATCCCATACAATCTTTCACAGCAATGCAACGGGCATGCAGCGTATGCTTGATAATGATTTTAAAAATTATTTTTTAATTTTAGTTTTTAAAAAAAGAATGTTTTTTAATTTCAAAATAAATCCAAATTTTGATATCCGATCGTCGGATTCCGGCAAAACAGGCTAGAATATAGCTGGTGCCGGAATCTGACGACGTCCGGCATTGTTGCCGGATTCTGGCAAAATTGACAAGAATCTGGCCAGTACAGTCGAAATTCGACCAGTATGCTGGAATTCGGCTGTTCTGTGCCATATTTCGGTGAAACTGGCCGAAATTCAGTGAAAGTGTCCGCAATACTGCTGACCAGTGATTGAATCTCGTCACCGGTTATTTTTTGCCGTTTGTGATTTTTTTTTGAGCTAAACGCCAAAACATATTTTTTTAAAAATTATTATTTTTTCTAAAACTAATTTTGTTGAAAATATTTTACGTGAAACAAATAAAACGTTAATAACTGAGAGCAAAAAGTAGCATTAATAAATGGTTTACTTTACTAAATTTGCTGTTTCACGCTTTTTCTGGAGTAAAATCTCGCGACAAATACAACCCTGCTCGGGTGGTTTTCTCAGACAAGAATGGAAAAAACAGTGTAAAACATTTTATATCATAATTAAAGAAACAGAAAAGGAACGCAAACTGGGTACAGCAAAGAAGCACATAAAAAGTCTTTCACGTACAAAGCAGGAGTCTCCACTTTTCAACACAAAAAGGCTACGGAGCATCGAATGGGGCATCATCACCAACACAAAGTGCTCCTCTCAACTGTTCCTTCCACGCCGAAACTCGCGGACTCTCCGGTTCTTCCGTCTCTCTTCCTCTAGGGTTTTGCCCCCCGCTGCTCTGCTCCTCTCATACGCTCCGTACGGTACGCAACTCTCTCCGATTCCTAAATCCGACCCTCAGGAGCCGTCCGATTCGGTTCCGGTGAGTTGAATTGTCTGAAACGTAGGGTTTAGGAGGCTCTGATTAGGAATTCGATTTGCTGGTTGATTTGATTTTGAGTTTTGAGCTCTGTTTGGTTGCTGAGAAAATGTGCGAAAAGAAGAAGCGAATGAAACTTTGAGACGCAACTAGGATGATGAATTGGACTAAGTTTGAGTGTTTGAGCGTGTAGCTTGTAGTAATTTTCATCTTTTTAATCTAGGTCAGTAATTTCTTTGCGTATTTTCCTGTTTTTTCTTGGCAAGTAAAAAGTGCGTTAAGTGTATGTGTTGTAGAAAGTAGGATCTTCACGTTTGGCTAGAACAGAGGGTGAGTTTTGCTTGCTTTTAGTTGGAACTGATATTTTTCCCAAATCGAATTCGGATTTCACGTGGTTGAATTGTAGTTTGTTGATTGTCTTTGTCAATTGCAGAGCAAATGCATTGGACACGAATCCATGATGCATCAGCAGCTATGATGAAATGTTTACTCTATAATTGGTCGTGAGATAAGGTAAAATGGGCCTTTGAAAGTGTGGATTTATTCTGTGTGAGGTAGTAACTGAACGAAAGAAAATGGACAAGGTGAGGAGTTGGTTCAGTAAGTTTACCTCAAAAGACAAGTCGAAGCCTTTGAAGAAGAAGGAAACTGCAGGGAGTGGGAAGGAGGTGTCAAAGGCACCGATGGGTGAGGAAGCGCTTTCAAATGTGACTAAGCAGAAGGTTGCGGCCGCAAAGCAGTATATAGAAGACCATTACAAGAAGCAGATGAAGAACCTGCAGGAGAGGAAGGAGCGGTATGGTTTCACTGCTTCTTTTTGTAATTATGAGCTGATGGTTTTGGAAACTTTTTAGTCTAAACTTTACGTTGGTCAGGTTGATAGTAATCTTTTCTTACATGCACCAAGAAAAAAAAAATTGTCGTGTTACATTTCTGTTGGATTAAAGATGTTTATTGATTATGAGTAGTCCATCCCTACCTTCTCCTGACAAGTAGTGAGGCTTTGTATGCAGTCCTTGGTCACGTGACTGCATGAACACCAGAGACACCCAATTTGTCAAAATCCCTTCTTACAAGAACTGCAATTTATACACCCACTAGTTTATCCTTTATGGTCAATTGTTTCAAGTAGTGCTGGCATAAAGTTATTGGACAGAAATGATTGTGCACCATTTTTCTGGGCCAGTTAGCTTGTGAAGTATCCAATTTTCTTGTTAATGATTTTATTCCACCAATGTGGTAATGGAAGTAATCAATTTTTTAGAACCTTGAGTGATTGTATTCTAGTGCTTGAATTCCATTCAGACGTAATGTACTTGAAAAGAAGTTGGCTGATGCTGAGGTCTCAGAGGAAGAGCAGTACAACTTGTTAAAGTATTTGGAGAAGAAGGAAACAGAATATATGCGCCTTCAAAGGCATAAGATGGGTGCTGATGATTTTGAGCCATTGACGATGATAGGGAAGGGTGCGTTTGGAGAGGTATTACTTTTTTGCTTTGACATACTTCTATAGTTGATTCTAATCAATGGCATATACATGGCCCTCCATGATTTTTGTGTGTTGTTATAGTGCTATTGTGTTTATCTAGCCGTAACCCTCAATTTTTTAGAGAAAACAAATGAAAAAATAGAAGATGTTTAAAAAGTATTTTGCAGCTACTACAAGGTGATGGTCGCTAGTCGGTTTTCTTACTATTTTTTCCTATATCTTACATCTACCTCATGAAAATGTCCTCTCATTCTCTCTCTCTCTAATGATGGGGTTATGCTCTGAAAGGAGGCCTGGAGATTAGAATTCTTTACGTATAATCGCATTATGGTTTTAGAGTTATGACATTTACGTAGACTAAATGGGCTCAGTTACCTTTTAGAAAATAGTGGAAACAAACTAGAGGGAGGGGGAGAGGAAAATTATGAGCACAAGAGTTAGAATGAAGAGGGGAGAATGAATTGGAAACTAGAGCAAGTAAATCTTCTATAATTTTACTAACCTAATTGGTCACTTACTTTACCCGTGAAAGCAACCTTTGAATAGATTACTTCCTGCCCCCTAAAACTCAATAACCCAGAAAACAAAATTTGTTGGAAAGAGCTAAACTAAGTTTTAAAACAAGACTTGAATTGCATGGAAATGTTTACAGGAACTTCTGCTATACGATATTAAAAATGAAAAGCAATCAAATCAATTTGAATCCTACTGCAAATACCACCTAATAAATCCTTTGCTAATTTAAATAGGATTTGCAAATTCATAATACAATATGCTGCATCGATGCTATTTCTTATATGTAAAATTTGTTATGGTCACAAGGCAAGCCACATAATTCTGCTGGACATGTTCTGTTCAAGCAGTGACTAAAAAGGATGTGCTGTTGGATATTATGTACTTGAATTGCTTGGAGTTGCTAGTTAGTGATGCTCTGACTGATTCTTGCCATACAATTAACTTGTTTTGTGAGGTTCATCTGTGGTTTTTGTTACAACTTAATCAATCTGTTGATTGTTATATGTGACTAAATTTTCTCTACTGGTGCAGGTTAGAATCTGTCGGGAGAAGGCAACAGGTCATGTATATGCTATGAAGAAGCTTAAGAAATCAGAGATGCTTCGCAGAGGCCAGGTATACATTTTACCAAGCCTGACAGATAATTTTTTTTATTAATATTATTGTTTCATAATGCATTTTGCTAATTTTCATTTAAATTTGTTCAGGTTGAACATGTGAAAGCTGAGAGGAATCTACTTGCGGAGGTCGATAGCAATTGCATTGTCAAGCTCTATTGTTCCTTCCAAGATGATGAGTATTTATATCTAATTATGGAATATCTACCGGGCGGAGATATGATGACTTTGTTGATGCGGAAAGATACACTGACAGAAGATGAGGCCAGGTTTTATGTTGCGGAAACAGTCCTAGCTATTGAGTCCATCCATAAACATAACTATATTCATAGGTACTTTGATGTTTGTCTAGATTGTGTGATGGGAGGCTATCAATATGTTATTTCTGTCATGGTCTTATTGTTTCATACAACTGATTCGATGTTTACATGCTACAGAGATATCAAGCCAGATAACTTGCTGCTTGATAGAGATGGTCACATGAAATTATCAGATTTTGGATTATGTAAACCCCTAGACTGCAGTAATCTCCAAGAAAAGGATTTTTCTGTTGGAAACAACCTTAGTGGGGCTCTTCAGAGTGATGGACGCCCTATGGCACCAAAACGCACACAACAGGAGCAACTTCAGCATTGGCAGAGGAACAGGAGAATGCTTGTAAGTTTGTGACACTGACATCACATGACTGATATGGCTGTTAACCTTAAAGTATTGCCACTATCAATAGCAACAAAACATCGTTATCTTCAGCATGCTTTTCTTCATTGCTGTTACGGGATACTATTCATGTTTGTGGTATGCCATAGTTGCAAATCTTGTCTAGAAAGTCTCCAAATTCATCCTTTTTCCAGTGAAATTTGTTTTAGCATTCTTTTTTTCCGAGAATCTTATGGTGACTGCATGGTTATGTTGTTAAAAATTCCAAAATGGTTTTTGATATGCAGGCTTATTCTACTGTTGGAACGCCTGATTATATTGCCCCAGAAGTTTTGCTGAAGAAAGGATATGGGATGGAATGTGATTGGTTGGTATTTGAATTTTGTTTATCTTTTTTGATCTATCATTTCTCCAATACGTGCTAATAAGATGCTGTTGATACATATCCAGGTGGTCTCTTGGCGCTATCATGTATGAAATGCTCGTGGGATATCCACCCTTTTACTCGGATGAACCTATGTCAACTTGTAGGAAGGTAACCTGCAGTTCTTTGCTTTTATTCGTATGATTTCTTAGAACATATGTTAAGCAGGGCATGTCTATCTTTCTTTTTTTATTATTATTCCTTTGTCTCTCTTAGAACTGGACCACAGAATTCACAACTATAAAAGAGTGCACTTTATTCAATCATGGAATATGGTGAAGTTTGCTTTAGACTGGAATATGGGTGTTATCTTTAATTAAATGTTTTGAGTCAGCAAAATAGAAACAGGGCACTGGCGAGACCCAAAAGATTTCCTTGCTTCATGGGTAGTACTGTCATAGAAAGTTTGTTTCCAATGTGAATCCTCATCATAAAACTACTTTTTAAAAGATATTGAACCTTTTTTTTTGTTTTTTTTTTAAAAAAAATTTTGTGGAGGTTTCTTACTCAATATTTCTTACTAATAGAGTATCATGGTATCCCTTTTATATTTGAGGATCTAGGGCTGAGTGTTACTAAAAAGTTAAGGCAGGAAATCATATTAACTGTCAATCCAACTCTCCAAATTCGTATTATCATATTATTTAAATCGTGCACGTACTCCTTTTTGCTCTAATTGTGTGAGGCCTAGCATCATTGTAGCTTCTTTACCATTTGCTTGTCATAAATTCTGCTACTACGGTGTAAACATTTATCAACCTGCAGAAACGCATATAGGTTCAGGGAAAGATCTCCTGAATATTAGGTAGCTGTCATTAAACCGGGTAGTCTCTATGAGATGGGCACGGTAGCAGAAAGTGTAGCCAGAAAGGCCTTTTCAATAGCGGCATCCAAAATATGAACCCAATTCATTATCTCAGGATAGGAATGTACAACCAAAGGAAAGAGGTCTTTAGAAAAAGGGGAAAAAAAAAAGAAAAAAGGACGACTGTAGTCCTTTATTTTTTTAATATATATATTTATGGGATAAATGAAAAATTTGTCCGTGTGGTTGGCCTAAATTACAAATTGTTTCCTAAAAAATAATTTAAAGGTCCTCAAGGTAGGCCAAAATAATAATTTAATCCTTGCTGTCAAATTCTGTCAAAACACTTGATGGATTTCGAAACATTTGATGGATTCTGTTAGTGTGCCACGTCAGGACCAATAAAATGATGACATATGTCACTTTTAATAATTAAAAAAAAATATAAATATATAAAAGTAAAAACTGAAAAAAATTATTATAATTTTTTTTTTTTTAAGAAAGAAAAAAGAAACGGCAGCCACCCCTTGGGGGAGGGGGTGGCCAGCAGTAACTTCCAGCCACCCTTTTTTCTTTTTTCTTTTTTCTTTTTTTTTTTTTTAAAAAAATAATTTTTTAAATTTTAAATTTTTTTAGTTCTATATATTTATATTTTTTAAAATTGAGTGGCACGTGTCATCATTTTATTAGTGCTGATGTGGCACACTAATGAAATCCATCAAGTGTTTTGACATAATTTGACTGCAGGGATTAAATTGTTATTTTGGCCTACTTCGAGGACCTCTGAATTAATTTTTATATTGCAAAGAGCGATTTGTAATTTAGACCAACCATATGGACTGATTTTGCATTTATCCCTATATTTATTATGGGCAGTAATCCAGCGGGCTCTTATACAATTGATTTGGTTTCTCAAAAATATTTGGAGATCTGTATGGAGGCACTAGCTGCACTACAATGAAGAAAAGTTAGTTGGGAGGGATTGTTTTACCCCTGATTGATAATTTTACATATTGTTTAGAAAGGTCTGGAAATTAAATTGTTTGGTACATCTTTACAAACCAACATTTTGGTGCTCAGCAGTTTCTTTTGAAAATTGTGTGGATGGCATGGAGCCATGGACCTCAGTAGGAATCTGTCCCTTGTTTAACGCTCCTACTGTAATCTGCTTTGTGTTTCCAAATTGTGCCTTAAATGATCCAATCAAGACAACCCACTGCCACCATACATCTATTTGAAATCTGCCATTCCTGCCATCATACATTTTGTAGTGACTTAGTTTAAATTCTCTCTTTAAACTAATGTAGTTCTTGTATTTGTCATTTATGATGGAACATTTTCCCTGTTTATCAATTATGCAGATAGTTAACTGGAGAACGCATTTGAAATTTCCAGAAGAAGCAAAATTGTCTCCAGAAGCAAAGGATCTCATTAGTAAAATGTTATGTAATGTTGATCAGAGGCTTGGGACGAAAGGCGCAGATGAAATAAAGGTGTTGTGTGATGTTTCTTATCCCATTTATTTGCTCTTAAAATTTGAATTGCTAATTAATTAATTGACTTGCTGCACCTGGTTATCTTTAGGCTCATCCGTGGTTCAAAGGCATTGAATGGGACAAATTGTATCATATGAAAGCTGCATTTATTCCCGAGGTCAATGATGAATTGGATACTCAAAATTTTGAGAAGTTTGAAGAGGTCATTCATTTTTTATTTCTTTTTATTTATTTCTTTTTTATTTCTTAAATGTATGAAAGTACAGACCTATTTGAGGCATTTTGTTGCTAACCTTGTTGTTTCTTGTGATTGGTTGATGATGCTGTAGGCTGATAACCAAATCCAAACTTCATCTAAAGCAGGTCCATGGAGAAAGGTTGGTATATATGATTTAGTTGATGCATTCTGGCCTAAACAGATGCAATTATAGTTTCTTCACTAGTGTATTACATATGTGCTTTTGCTGCTCGAGCTCTCTCATAACTAAGCCGGTGTCTGTTTTATCCTCAACTTGGCAAGTATCTCATTGTCCAGAATACCCTTTGCTAATAAGGTCCTGTGTGTAATTTTGGTGCATTTTCCTTTATACGTCATTGCTGTTTGGGCAGCTGATATTACTCTATTGGTAATAGAACCAATGTTCTGTTTGCTTCTTTCAATTCACATTTTTATATTATTTGTGGTTGTGAAGTTGAGTTTCCTTTCTGGATATAATGGCCAGTACTTTTAGGATGTGTTTGATTGCAAGCTGGTGAGGTCATTTGAAGCAATAGGGTACAGATGGGATGATTAATTTTTAGTCTATTAATGTAGTTTCTTTGGTGCGGTTCTGTCGTTCGTTGTGTTTCTATTTAGAAAGTGAATTGTTTAGTGTTTTCCTTTTCTTCTCTGCAACTGAAATTGTTTAGTGTCTATTAATCCTAAAATTTGATGAGTTTTTCACTTTTTCTTTAGTCAATTGATGCTTCTTGAGGTGCATTTGATTGATAGTATGTGAGCATTACACATAAGCTGTTCACTATGTGATAGAATCATGCAGTTTAAAATATCTTACTGAAAGAGGGTGGTGTTTATTGCTAATATTCTCTTGCTGTTTTGTCCTCTGCTGCAGATGTTGTCATCTAAGGATATCAACTTTGTTGGTTACACGTATAAGAACTTTGAAATTGTAAATGATCATCAATTACCTGGAATTGGTATCTACCTGCCTCTCTCTGTGGACACATTTCTATCTAATCTTTTTACTTGAGCTTCCTTATTGGTTATTTCTCTAAATAAGTTGAAGAGTACATAATGCTTTCTATCTTATTTCTATGTTTAGCCATCTTTACTGTTTGTATAAGTTATAATGTGTATGTAGTTCTGAAAATTCACATTCTTGGAGATCTGACCAAATCCTCCTTTATCAAGGTTTTGAATTTATGTGACTGACCCAATGTTGATATGGCTTAACTGAGCCGTGTTGAATTGTACACTGTTTCCTGATTAAAGGCGGGGAAAGAGAGCTATTTGTTGAAAGTTCTTGACAATGCCTTAACCTGCCTCTTTTATACTTCGTGAACATAATTCATAAGGATGACTTTACTTATTGCAACCCTTCTGCCATACCATCTCTCAAGTGGTGGCAATATCTGATGTGGATTGTGGCCGAAAATGGAGTTATCATTATGTGCTCATCATGCCTGATATGTGTTAAGTTGTGCTCAAAATAGATTCTAAACATTTATACAATGAAGTACTTCAACGTGGTGGTGGCTTTGGTCGGTGGGTGGGTGTGTTTTTTGTTGCAAGGGGTACGGTGTTAGAACCATTTGTGGCTGTTGAGTATGTTGTGCTGAAATGCTGTGAGGAGGTGCTATCATGGCTTAAAACATTTCTGCCATCGTGTTCATTAACCGATCTGCCACATGCTCAATTCTGCCTATAATTCCTGTAGTAAAGCTTGTTCCCTTGTGTACTCAAGGAGACTCTCGCAGTCTCCAAGGATTCTGGTTTGTAGACGGACATGACCGTCAACTTGCGGGTGATGGGCAACATGTCTCTGATACCAATTGTTACGTATCTACATAACCCAAGATGGAAATTTAACAAGTGTAGATTTTTGGTAGGATAATTCTGGGCCTTCTTATGTTATAGTAGTTTGAGGAATCCTAAGCCTCCCAACAAACCTAAACGTTTGTTAAAAATGAACTCATCGACAATTTTATTAGCATTAGAACTTTCTTTAAATAGACTTACAATGAGATAAGATAAGAACTCTAATCTTAAAATAATAATAAAATTAATCCTAATCCTAATTTTAAAATAACCATCTTTATTAATTAAAATCCTAATTTAACAGTTCTTCTAAACCTAACTTATCCTAATCTCACCTGTAACACTATCTGTGCATACTCTTTTAGTGTCCTCTTTTTTCTTTTCTTTTCAGAACATTACTTTCTCTAGTGCAACAATTGATCTTGGCAATGATCTTTTGCATGACTGGTTCTTTATGATTTCCAATGTACAGCTGAATTAAAGAAGAAGAGCACAAAATCTAAGAGGCCCTCCATCAAGTCCCTTTTTGGTATGGTTTTTTCAGTACTTTTTGCTTTTATCTTTGGAAACATTTTTCTCTGTCTATTAATCCCAATATTAAGTTTACCGATTTTCGTGCAAGGGCTAAAACGCTGTCACGCATGCTCACAAATGATAGAACTTTTAGATGTGGTAGAGCCATATATGTTACTTCAATTGGAAAGGGTACTAGGCCCATCTTTGTGTAAATTCATAGAACTTTTCATTCATACTTTTCTGCCTTGGAAACAACAATGAGAAGGCAAGGAAAATATGAGAAATGCTCAGTGAAGGTACCTAATTTTTAAGCAAATTTGATTTCCCTTTCCTTTCCCACACTGTATTGGTATCAAAGGGAGTTCCTGGCTCTCTCTTTTGATGCTGATGAAGTTTTTAGGCATATTTCTGATGCCGCCTTTTGTCGCAATATTTGAATGGGTAGTTGAGATAATTTATTATTTATGAGAGTGCTAAATTTTGGATATTAATGAGGTCCATTGAACTTTCCAAAAAAAAAAGAAAGAGAGAGGAGTGATCTCAAATAAATCTCTTAGTCATGCTGTTTAGTTATAGCTCTTCATGGTAATTTGTGTTGAAACTACTTTTGTGATGAGAAGTCCACTTTTTGAAGCTTGATATTTCGACTCTGAGAAATTTCACAAATATTTACCTGGGGTAACTTTCTGGATGTGGCTAATTTATGGATTTGGTGATTGTAGACAAGTATATAATACCCTCTTTTGTCACCATATTTGAAAGTATAGTGAGAGTAAGCTTTTATTAGTGAGAGTACTAGACTTTGGATATGGGTGATATCAGTTATGTCGATTCCTTTGCAAAGCTTATCCCTAGTTTTTCAGATTAATTCTTTGATAAAGTTCATGCAATTACTGTTGGTCATAGTTTTGTGGGGGCCAATAGTATCATTATCGTGGGTTGTTGTTGCATAGTATGCCACGGATGGTGTTAGGGAAAACTAAATTTACCCCTCTCTAATTACCATCTTTTCTGCAATGTTCTCCAAATGTTTCAAGTTTTGCAATGTTCCCCTCAATCTACCATTGGGGTTTGCAATGCCCCATTTCTGCGATCCAAAATAACAAAACTACTAGTATTTTTATTATTTTGGGTGTCTGAAAGAGGGCGTTGCAACCCCAATGGTAGATTGAGTGTATGTTGTGAAAATTGAAACATTGGAAGGGACATTACAAAAAGGATAGTAGTTAGAGAGGGTAAATTAATAGTATTAATTAATTGTTGAGAGTGATATCTTTTTTCTTATGAATTTGGTACATTATTACAGATGACGAGTCAGCCAAGGCTACCGGTCAACCTGCTCAGGGGAGCTTTTTGAACCTCTTACCTCCCCAACTTGAAGTACCTGAGAAACGGAGTCAATCCTAATGAGGTGTACTAATTTTTCTTTTAACATAAGATTGCCACCAGATGATCCAACAAAAGAGCGTTTTGTTCTTTGCTGAATGGCCTTTGTTTTACTGCTTCCTGCATTTGGTTATTTCAGAGTGAGTTTTTGGGGCGAAGGCCCTAAACGAGTTGTTTGGCCTCTGTAAAATATCATCTGGAAATATATATTCTTTGAAAATCGTGTATTCTTCATTTTTCTCCTTTGTAATGCTGCGAAAAAAAAATATTATTGTATAATACCAGCGTCATTATTCATGTAATTAACTTACTGTTAAGTGTTGATTATAGTTGCACTACTTTTATATGAAAAAGAAGAATTTGATTAATATCTTAACATTAGGCTTGTGATTGTGATTAAAACTAAATACTATATATCATATTTTTATCTTATAAATATTTCACAATGTTGACATGACAGTCTCTATTAACTCTTTCTTTTTTTTATTTTTTATTTTTTATTTTTTTTTATTTTTTTAACAATGATTGGTTGGGCTGTTACTTTGTGTTGTTATATAAAAATTTAGTTTTTAACATTATTTTTTTATAAAAGAAATTAAGGGTTGGATCGTATTCACATCAATGTTAATAAATTATGGTATAAAATTGTGGTGCATAACATTATTTTTTTTTTCTTTTCTTTTATTATGATTCTTAATTAAGAGCCGACAATTTTGACACGACTTGCAATTTGACACGAACACGATACAAAGTTATAGGGTTTGAATTTGGATTTAAGTTTAATGTGTTCAGGTTATAAACGGGCAACATGCCAAACGGATCTTGTTTGATCCACGAGTTGGCTAGTCAACCTGCATTTATAAAAAAAAAAAGAAAAAAAAAAAACGTAAAGGCTAAAACAAAACCTAATATTCTTGTTCTCTCATATCTGAGTCACATTGCTTGCACCCACTTTGATTTTGATCTCTCTCTCTATATATATATATATATATATATGAGTAATGATTGAACACCACCCAAAGATATAACTTTTCACCATCTTGCCTATGTGGCAAAGTGGTCTCCTACCTTAATTTATTTTTAAAAAATAAAAAAACTCAAAAAGTAGTGGGGGACCACTTTACCATATAGGCAAAGTGGTGAAAAGTTGTGTCTTTGAATGGTGTTCAATCATTACTCTAATATATATATATATATATATATATATATATATACTCTGAATGTAGTTGTATAACTGATTGATATGTATGTAGGTAAGTTTTGCTTTGTGTTTCAAAGTTTGGTGCGTTTAATCGATGTAAATTTGTTTGGTTTTAGAATTTAGTTCCTGGGTTGCTTGTTGATTTTTATATTGTTCTTAAGCTAGCTACTTCATGGAAGAATAATTGATAATTATTATTATTATTTTTTGAATGATTTGAATAAAGCAAGGAAGAAAAAAAAAAGAAAAAGAAAAAGAAACCGAATCAGGTTAAACGGGTCATGTTAGCTAAACGGGTCAGCCATGTCTTGTTAGGTTACCTGGTAAATTAGCGTATATCTTCAGATTTATTTGTTTCAACCCTTTTAACTAAACGAATTATGTTCGGATTTATCCCAACGAATCAAGCAAGTCGATCAAAACTCGATACGCTAATCATTTTGCTGCTTGTTTTAGGCCTTGTTTGGCAAAAATAACAAAAAAAATTCACTTTATTTTTACATTTTTCAATAACATTCGACGTCAAAATATTTCGACTTTTTTCACTTTTTATATCACATCAATAATCTTTTATTACTATTTAAACAAAAAAAAATTACTACAATACAATTTTTTTTTCTTCACTTTTTTATATAAATTCTTTTACATTATATCACATTTATCACTTTTTACTAATTTCAAAATTAACAATCCACCGTTCTGTTTTATACTAAAACATTTCTTTGCAAAACAAGGCCTTTAATTACCCACCAATCCCCCCTCGCGGTAAAGACGGTGCGTATAAATTAATTATCCCCCACGCCTTGCCGCTTCCAGATTGTGCTAGCTCTCTCTGCGCGTCTTTGATAACCCTTGGGATCTCTGGCTCTCTCTGCCTGCGACTGCAAACAATATGCAGGTATCTCTTCTGAATTCCTTCGAAGTTGGAACGGTTTTAATCTCCCAAACCCTCATTCCCCATTGTCCCTTTTATTCTACTCGGTCTCCAATTGCTCCTCAAAACCCTAAGCTCCATCTCTCTTGCTTAGAAAATAGAACCCAAGTAATATCTTTCTTCTTTTTTTTCCTCCGTTTTCTCGGCAACCGGACAGAATCTAATTGGACTCCCTATTTCTTTGCTTTGAGCTTACATTTGCGTGAAACCCACCAAAAATTACATGAACCAATATATGGGTGACATACCTTTTTGGGATCTATTATTTTGTTTTCGACTTGGAGGAGTATCATTCTTTGATAGTATTTAGTGTTCGACGTAGCTTAATTTGTGCTTTAAAAATCATTGCCAGACGTTTATTTATTTATTTTTCCTTTGATGCGAAGCTTTAGCGTTGAATTTTTTTAATAACTTAAAAATTGATGGGCTCGCTACTTGTAACTGTGCAGGCCAGTGATAGGTTTAACATCAATTCGCAGCTTGAGCACCTCCAAGCTAAATATGTCGGTACTGGGCATGCAGATTTGAATAGATTGTAAGGCAGTCAATCTTTTAAAAACCCTTTTTTTTTTTTTTTGGGGTAATGTTTATTTGTTAGTTTGTTCTTAATTTTATGCATGTTTGTGGATGTGTAGTGAATGGGCAGTGAACATTCAACGGGATAGCTATGCGTCATATGTTGGGCATTACCCGTTGCTAGCGTACTTTGCTATTGCGGAAAATGAATCAATTGGGAGAGAGCGCTACAACTTCATGCAGGTTTTTTCTAACTTGTTGTCTTGCAGCGTTTTATCTGGTTGACAGTTTCTGTTTGTAGAGAATTACCTGCATAATCATCTCTATTCTCAATTTTAAGTGGCGCTTTAAGCTTTCGTTTTGGTTGTACTTTCTTGGGTTTTGCATTTTTGACATTCTGCATTTATCAGTTCTCTTGAGTCTTTTTATGTAGTTTAGTTTATATGTTAAAAGCTCCAATGTCAACATTTAGATATAGATACTCGTTTCATCTCAAAATAGATGCTGTGGTTTGAAATAATACGTAATTAATAAAAAGGTAAATATATAGTGATATTTCTAAAATGTCTTTTACTTTATACTAGGTATGGCATGATTCTTTATAAGAATCTTGTTTGCTTTTCAAAAGAGATGAGGGTGATATAGGTAATTGAAGAAGCATTCAATTTTAGAAATATTTTTATCTTTTGAGACAGCTAAAAAGGCTTGTTAACTTTTTAGATTTCTGACACCATTAGGATGGTGGTATCTCTTCTATAATTTTCGTGTAAGAGGGCTTGTCCTTTTGTTCTAATAAATTATCAGTCATAAAAAAAGGTGAATGTTATCCTCTATTTTGAGATGGAGAGATTACGAGCTCTGATAAAACTTTTTACACACTTTACTTCTTCTTCTTCTTCTTCTTCTTCTTTTTTTTTTTTTTTTTTTTTTTTCTGACTTTTTGCTTTTTGGTTGTGATGTGATATAAAAGTGAAAAGTAATTTTGAATGTTTTGTGTGTTGAGTTGTTTCTTATTGTTTTTGCTTTTTTAGCTTTTTGCTAGAGAAAACCTTTGAGGCCCGGAACCTTATAACCATTCAAAGCTTTCACTACCTCAAAGACCCCACTCTTCTCAAAAGCTCTTTCCATCCACAGTCTCCCCAGCACAGTAGGAAGACCATCCAATTTGGACCACGAACTAAGTTGCTCTAAATAAAGGCGAGTGTAAAATTGCACAATATGCTCTCAAATCTCTGAAGAGTATGAAGATAAGGAGCCATTAACAACTAAGGAATCTATGATGTTGTTACTTTTGTTCGAATTTGTTCGTGCTGGAAGAATTTTGTATTATTATCTCCTTCTCTCAACCAAAGAGCCCTTGATTTTTACCTCCTGCTCATTTCTTTGTAAAGAGTAGTCATCTCCAAATCACTAATAATTTCAGTCTTTCTCAACCTTTCAACATCAGACAAGGATCATTCTTCTGCAATAACATCAAGAACTTGGAGCTCATCCAAAAGAACCTTTTTATGCTTCCCAACATTGCCAAATACCTCTTCATTCCACTTTTTCAAGCCCAGTTTCAACGCTTTCAATTTACGTGCTAGAGTAAGACTAGGGGAGCCTTGAAAGCTGTAAGACATCCACCACTGCTTCACCTTTTCCACAAAGCCTTTGGATTTTGGCCACATATTCTCGAACTTATGACTGCTCTTGAAAGCTGTGAGATTAATCAGATTTTGATGCATTTGCCTAGTTTGTTCTGTCATTGTCGTATGACATATTTGGAAAAGCCGTTTGTTTGGTTTTTGTTAAGATGGGTCAGGATTTAGTGGTTTGTGATTGTGGATGAAGGAACTTACAGTTGTTAGATTGCTTTTGGTGCTGTGGGACTAGGATAAGAAATCAAAGGGGGCCTGATCTTGAAGGAAGCTGATTACTGGAACTTCCTGTGATGGGTTAAATTTGAGGTTTTGATGGCTTAAAAGAGGACTGAAGTATGGGAAAACTTTTTTTTTTTACAGTTTCAAAGGGTATGGGTGAAGGTTTTCTGGTTGCAAAGAGGCTAGGTGACCATGCTTTTAACAAGAAAAAACACTTGATATTCTATTAATTAAAATCTAATTTTGTTTGGGTAGAATAGATCATATTCATGGACTTCAGATTCTCAACTTGCATTTGTTCACGTGCATACATGCGCATATATATAACTTTGTATGCAGATCATGTGGTTTATCTTTTCATATTTCCTCGTAGCTGACATGATCTCTATATATAAGTTTTCAATCTAACGTCTGTGTAATCCATCAGTGCCATTGGGAGTCACTTCTCTGTGTATGTAACCTAGTAAATTTGTGCTGTTTTTTCTAGCGTATTGGAGAAGCCTTATTTAATTAAATGGTCTAGCCCAAATAGTTTCTTATGTTTGAACTATGATCACCTGCTATATCTTAGTTAATCAACCATGGGACCAAATATTTTATCTGCCTATTTATTTGTCTTGAAGTTGCGATTATTGTTTCCTATGGAAGCATCGAAGCATTCTCGTCTTTGCTGGAATTGAAGAAAGAGTTATTTACATCATTCATATTTTGAAAAGATGGGATGAGTGACAGACATGTTCATAATTTCCCATTCAAAATGTTGGCAAATGTTCTGGTTTGATAGGACTGATGATGGATCTTTTGTGATATTAAATCTTATCTAATGATATTGGATGATGGCTTAGTGATTTTTGGAGCCTTATCAATAAATCATCTAATCCATTCTTCTTTTTGATTTTAATTGTGCAGAAAATGCTTTTGCCTTGTGGTCTCCCCCCTGAAAGAGAAGACGATTGAGAATTGTCATTTGGGCCAAATCTGAAACATGATAAACTCTCAATCTTTGCAGGCTGAGAGTCCCATATTTGTTTCCTAATTTGTGATATCTATATATGTTTTTGCTTGGAGGAACATTTGTTGTTATGTGAGACTGATGAATAGAGTAATGGTATAACCCTTATCCAACTTTTGTTTGGGCGTGTAAGATTAGTCATTATGTGAGCGCTTGGATTTTTTACTCTTGATCTGGTTATGGTTTTATCTGATCTCTCATCTTCTTCTAACTTCAACTAGAGGAGGACCACATCACATTTTCAAATGAAAGAAGCTTGTGCTTGAACCAGTACACACGTTCAATCCCTTCATGTAGCCCTTTTAGATGCTACAAAACCTGAACCCTATGCATGTGAAAAAAGGCTCGCTTCTTGTTCATTGATAAATTGTGCCTTACGAGAGAAAAATATTACGAATAGAAAAGTTATAATGCAGACAAAAGTATAGAAGATATACTGGTGACGATTAGAGACAAAAGATTTGAGTTCTCAAAAATGGCTCTATAAACTCTTTTAAGTGAGCCTGTGGTTGTTTATTAAGGCAGTTTGCTGCCCTTGACCTTTGTATGTGAAATATTCGTTGTGCCGCAATTGGTGTTGAAAAACCAGTCCAACTTAACATAAACAGAATACTTAAATCTGCTAAATGGCTACCCACCTGTTTGAAATTGCATTAAAGAGCTTAAAAAGTGATTTTAATATACAAAAAAAAATTTGATAAGAAAAATGAAGCTAGTTGGTAAAAGACTTAAAGAGGTACTTTTTTGACATTTTTGCTCTAAAAAGCTTAAAACTGCATTTTGGAGGAAGTTTGAAAATGAGGTTATTTTGAAAAAGTTTTTTCTAAAGTTTTTTCTATAAGCAAGCTTTATTTCTTAACGTAACTCCAAATAGACTCTTAAGTTGTTATGGTGGCAATTCGTGTTTGTGTTTAATTCAAATCGTGTCAATGTATATATATAAGACTATATAGATCAATTTTAAATCCGAACTATTTAATTATACGGATCATATTCTTTGATAACCTGTTAATTTCGTATTGAATTTAAATATGACAGTAAAAAATTGACATTCCATTCACATTCAAAGCATTTACTATACCCATTCCTAGCCTTCGACAGAAAGAAAAGCTATATACGTCTACTAGCTCTTTCCACAGAACAACCACCACCGCTACAATGCCAGTTGACAAAAACCCATCTCCAAGACCCTCAAAAACCAACGACTTCAACACAAACCCTGCTCAGAACCGTCCTCAGAAATCCCACCACCATCAAAACCAAGTCCCAGGCCAAACAACTCCATGCCCACATCCTCAAAACCGAAGGTCCATGTTCCACTCACTTGTCCACCACCCTCCTCTCCATCTACTCAAACCTCAACCTCTTGTATGACTCACTCCTACTCTTCAACACCCCCCCAACTCTTGCTTGGAAATCCCTCATCAAATGCTATGCTTTCCATGGCCTTTCCCACCAATCCTTGGCATTCTTTGTCGAAATGCGGGCTATGGGTAAGCACCCAGACCGCTATGTGTTCCCTTCTGTGCTGAAATCTTGCACATTGCTGATGGACTTGAGGTTGGACGAGTCGCTACATGCCTGCATTATAAGGCTTGGTATGGATTTTTACTAGTATACTGGCAATGCGCTTATGAATATGTACTCGAGATTTCAGAGCTTGGGTGAGAGTGGCAGGCAGAGGTCTAGCGTGCCTGAGATGCTTGATGGAATGCCTGAGAGAAGGTGAAAAGATGAATGTGAAAGTGATCTGGCTAGTTGTGGGGAACTGAGTGGTAGAATTGTGTCTGAGGAGTTAGAAGGTGAGGGAGGGGTGCTGTACTTTGATGGAAAATAAAAGAGACAAATAGGTAGTGGTGAGACTAAGAATCATAATAATAATTGTAACTCAAATGAATTGGTGAACAAATTGGTGAACAAGTATGAAGAATGGATCACGGGTATTGATCATAAACTTAACTTGAATCAAAGTAGTGATAAGTCTCCTCAAATTAGTGGAAATAGGGAGATTAATGGGCATTTCTATGGGAAAATGAATGATGTTTCTGTGGGAAAGATAGGCGTAAGGGCTTTACTAATGGATAGTGTGAGAAAGAACTTTGATATGATGCCAAAAAAGATCTTATTTCCTGGAATACTGTGATTGCAGGAAATGCACAAAATGGAATGTATGAAGAAGCTTTAACAATGGTTAGAGAGATGTGGAATGCGAACTTGAAGCCTGATTCTTTCACTTTGTCGAGTGTTCTTCCTATCTTTGCAGAATATGTGAATGTTATTAAGGGAAAGGAAATCCATGCGTGTGCCATAAGACATACAATTATAAACAACCAGCTGCACAATCGTTAGCTTTAACTAGTATAATCCAATTCTTCATCTTCAGAACCTGCACCAACAAATATGTGATTACGGATGCTTTCACAATCCCATACTATGAGAAAGTGAATCAGCAGCCATCAATAACATAATGAAATACTGATTTATCTAAAAGTATACTATGCAACCATATGATAACAATTATATATACATATGCACAATCACATTTACTATCTTCTTGCATTTGTTTATACTAAAGTTTTGTGCTTAGCTAAGGGGTTATCTTTAGGTTTTGTGTACCTCAAGCTGTAAAGCTTATTGGTTCTTAGTGCCTTGTGCCTCGACTGTGAGCCTTGTGCTCGCCAATCTACTATGGGGCCTTGGGCTTCCACTGTGGGCCTTGTGCCCACCACCTTTGTTATTATTATTATCTTTTCGGGGGTCTTAAACTTTCAGTTTATCCGTCGGTCTTATCAATGTGTCAACGCCTTGGTACTTAAACATCAGAGACACCTTTTTGCTTAAAATCAATTTTTTTAAGCAAAAGAGGTGGACAAAGGGGGTATGAGGGGAGGATTTTTAGCATTCCCCAAAATAGAGAGGAAATAGGAAAAAGAAGAAGAAAAGAGAATGGAGAAGAAAGACGAGACTCGGGCCTCTCTTATTCTCTCTGTTTGTCTGAGAGGAGATAAGAAGAACAAAAGAAAAATAAGAGAAAAGAAAGGAAGCGCGTGAAAGAGAGAAAGAAGAAGACGGGTGCGAGATTAACAATGATTATTGTAATTTTTATGCATTGAGGTAGGCGATAAACTGTCGGTGCAACTCCCTCTCTCTCTCTCTTTGCAACTCCCTCCGTCAAAACTGCCATGGGAGAGCAGCTCCAAGCTTTTGGAGCTTCTCTCCCCCCCACTTTTCTTCCCCTATATCTTCTTCTTTCTGTCCTGTTTGGCCTGCGCACGCCTCCTTTGAGGTCCTTATCTTTCTTTGTGATACTTTTCTTGCTAGATTTCTCGCTAGCCACTCCTCAGGTTGTTGCTATAGCATCGTTGGGGTTTTTCTCCATTGGATCGGATTGGTGTGCCTCTCCCGCTCATGGCCGTGGATCCTCGGTATTTTGAAGTTCTTAGATTCGAAGTTTTTCACCCTAGATCTACTAACTTTAGATAGCCTCTCCGTCAACGACCAACTCCATCGGAACCACGGCTCTTTCCCCTTCAATCCACTGTTAGCCGTTTCATTGCCCTGTCCTTCGGCGTTGGAGCGTGCAGCCCACACGCCAGATCTGGACACTGAGTGCGCTGATTCACACTGCTATCTACTGCCAAGACCGACTTCCGGTAAGGTTTCTTCACCCCCGACGCTTTGTGATAAGTTCCTGCTTTATCTTTTTCTTTATCTGTACATTTCTTTGCTGGGTTATGGTATCTTTTGGAGATCCGTTCACTGGAAATTTTGTTCTGTTATTTGTGGTGCCAATCCTCTTCCATATCCAGTTTAGTGGCCACCCAACCCTCTCAAATGGGTTGTTTTGGACCGGGTTGAAGTCCTCTGCATGGGTCATGCCCCTGTTCACCACTGATCTGGTCTTTAATTTGCTTTGTGCGGATCAAGCCTTGGCTTTGTTCAAGGTAAATAGGGGCGGAACATTTTCAATTCCTTTGAGAATTGAAAACTCACCATTCCCTCTTGGTTACTATGACTCTTCACATTGGTACTACTTTTTTCAGATTTGGATTATTGTTGGGGCACCCACCCCTATGCTTTAATGTTTGTATCCTTTCCGGTTGAATGAGAATACGTACTTACATAAAAAACAATGATTATTGTATCAATAATATTATACCAATTAATATATTGAATATTTAAATTTGTTTATTTTTTATTACAGTAATATTTTTAGAGTTTAATAATAATTCTCATTTTATTAAATTCGAGTTCATAAAACTAATGAATATTTATTTTCATAAATATTCACATTTATTCTTTTACCTTATTATTAGGTTTTAAATCATAATTTAAGATATAATATTTTATATCTTAAAATCTGGGGGTTATAATTGAAAAGATATTGGATTGAAACTAAAACACAGTGGAATAGGAAGAAGGCCTAGTTTTACCCAATTTCCGAAGCCCATCTGATGAATAACCCCACAACCACAAACTACAAATTATTAGAATTCCAAATTCGAAGCTCTCACACGAACATACAGAAGATATGGAATTCAAATGGTTTACTTTATATTGGGCCGTTATTATACTCAAAGGCCTCGTCGAAACAAGCTTCAATGAGTGACGAGCTCGGTCCAGTATAAGAAACTCAGGGAAATTAACATTGTTATTGGCAATATTAGTTTTAATTTGTAAGAATTAATTAATTTTTATTATTGTTAATTTGTTTTGAGAAATAAAAACTAGATTATCTTAGACCAGAAAAAGAAGAGAAAAATGTACTACACAAACTTAATGCATTCATAATATTTGTGGAGGCAACCAATTCCTTCCTGCCAGTACAATCATGCTACCCATTAACCCTCTAAACCCTTAAAGAAAAAAAAGAAAGTCAATTTATTGCTGTTAAATGGCGCTAAGAAATACCTTAGCTGATTATATCTAATTTATGTATCTTTTTCAATTCACCCTTCTTCGTGTCGACTGCCCGATTGCAAAAGTCTTCATAACCAAATCATGCTTCTTTGTGAACACAATTTGCCCAACAACAAGTCCAAATATGATTCCACAACCATATCCCATAACAACTACTTTCCAACCGAATTCGAACAAAAAAAATAATGAGTTTTGATTCTTTTCGGAGGTTGGAGGTGAAGGCGGTGAGTCTTCTGAATCTTCACATTTTTTTGACAAAGGGCTTCCGCATAATTCAGAATTACCACTAAACGAACTGTTTGAGAATGTTTCAAATTGATTCCCATGTGGTATAGGTCCCGTGAGATGATTATGGGAGACGTTGAAGAATGTGAGAAATGTGAGTTGCACGAGTTGCAAAGGGATCACACCAGACAACTTGTTTTGAGCAAAGTCCAATACTTCTACATTTGTTAAGTTCACCAAGGAAGAAGGGATATGACCTGTGAGAAAGTTATTGGAAAGGTTGAACACCTGAAGTCCTTTTAGATACCCCACAACTTCTGGAATTTCTCCTTCAAATCTATTGTTTGAGAGATCAATAGCTACGAAGATATCTGAGATTTTTTCGTATACCCTCTCTGCCCCTTTGTAAGTAAATGTCATTGAGTAAGTGAAGGAGGACACTAATGTGTTTCCTAATGCTGTGAAACGTCCATTTGCTTCCATATACATTATATCCTTAATATCCACTGTTCGCATGGCTTTCCAATTTTGGAAGTACTGAGAGGGCAACTTACCAGTAATTTCATTATTTGAGAGGTCAATGATGCGTATGTTTAAGAAATCAAAATTGCTATTAAGATTTTCCATTGCACCATAGATTCCATTAGATCGCAAAATGAGAATCCTCAACTCTGGAAGAACGCCCAACCAAAAAGGGAAAGTATCATTCATCTGATTATGTCCCAAATTAAGAGCTTCAAGCATGGTACAATTGGCCAATGATCTTGGTAGACGCCCCTGTAATTGATTTTGGCTAAAATCAATCATCTTCAATTTGTTTCCTTCTGTGAATGTTTCGGGAATAGTTCCATGGAAGCTATTGTTGTGTAGGTTTAGGACTGAGAGAGAGTCACTCAAGTTGCCTAAACATTGCGGAAGCAAGCCACTCAAGTAATTGTTTGACACGTCAAGAAAAAGAATTGAACTTAGATTGCAAATCAATTGTGGGATTTCTCCCGTCAGCATGTTGTGTGAGACCAAATATGAATTGATGGAAGGTGGTGGGATTGGGAGTGACCCTCGAAGCTTGTTAGAACCAAGTTGCAGCTCAAGTAGATTAGTCCAGGGGAGAAAAACTGGAAGTTGATCAAAACCAGTTAGAGAGTTGGAACTCAGCTCTAAAGACCAGAGAGTTTCTTTACTTAAATTCCACATCCATTTTGGAATTTGGCCGTGAATTTTGTTGTCAGAAAGATCCAAATACCCCAACTCATCTTGATTCCTTAGAAAGTCTGGAAACTCGCTCAAGTCACAGGAACCTAGACGTAAAATTTCAAATTTTGGAAGAGTTGCGTTGGTACTTGGCTTTGTAAGCAATGAAATTTTGTTGCCGGATAGTTGGAGCCCCTTGAGGTTTTTGAGTTTCAAAAACAAGTCAAATTCCACCGTGCCGCTCAAGTGATTATAAGCTAGATCGAGATTTTCAAGATTCACAAGCCTAGATATTGACTGTGGAATTGAACCATGCAACCTATTCTCCGATAGTGCTAGGAAGGTTAGTTGGGTAAGGTTACCAAGTGAAAACGGTATTGGCCCGGAGAAATTGCAATCACCAATAGCAAAATATTTGAAGGATTCAAGGTTACCAATTGAATTCGGTAGCACACCAGAGAAACTCGTCCCAGTAAGTCGCAATGATTCAAGGGGGTTGCTTTTGTTAAAATCCGGCATACTTCCAATGAGATATGGATTGTCTCCCACACGAAGAGATCGAAGATTAGGTAGATGGAAAATTCTTGTGGGAAACTCACCATGCAAGCCACATTCTTCTAGAAATAGAGATGTTAAAGAAGATAAGTTTGCCAAGATATTGGGTACAGTAGATGATATGTAAACCTCACTAAGATGTAGTTCTTTCAAGTTTGTTAACTTCTGAGCTATGCTTCTGAGGCCATGATTTTGGAGTTTCAATCCCGAATTGAATGAGAGATCTAGGAAAACTATGTTAGAGAGCTCTAAAATTTCTGAAGTGATCTGACCTGAAAATGCAGAGGCAGAGAGATCGAGGTCTGTTAGCCTCGAAAGCTGTCTAAAGCCAGTTGGGATACGAGAAAAATTAAAGTGATTGTCGGCAAGATTAAGGCTCTGGAGGTGAACAAGCTGGAAGAGACTGCTATTGGAGTTGAAAGAGCCATAAAGACAGCTGCTGCTGAGGTCGAGATTGATCACATGACCCGTGTCCTCATTGCACTCGACACCACGCCACCTGCAGCAATCCCCGCTTTCAGGCTTCCACAGCGAAACTTTCGGATAAGCGGAGGATCACCAGATGCAGACTTATTGATGGTAAAGCTTTCCTTGAATTTCAACAAGGCGAAGCTCTCATCATCATGGCACAGTGACTGCACAGAAGAAAAGAAGCCAGCAAATATAAGATAAAACAAGGACACTGAAAGAAAAAAGCGCATGAAGGGAAGCAGAGAAGGTGAAAAACCCATAATATGTTGTACTGAATTTTGTTTAGCTCTTAGATAAGCATACATGGAAGTGAATGTTAGGAGCTTTTATAGACTGAACCAAGTGCGGAGCTCCCATGGCCCCATCAAACTTTTGAAACTATTCAGTTGAGCCTTGTATTTTAGTGTAAATTAATAAGAAAAAGAAAACAGATAGATGCCTTCCCCAAATCTTTGATTATTTCTTGTATGGCCCCAACATTAAGGCCAGGTTAATTTCTTTCTCATCTTTACCTTGTCCTCTCGGTGATCAGTTGATGATATGGAAATTTCCCTTCAAGTCAAGTCGTCTCTGTAATATCAAGGGAGAAGTACTGAGCAGTGACGTTATGATCATTTATGTGGTGGCATGGCTTTCTCCAAGAGAAGAAAATTCAAGAAAAGTTAGGTGACATTGATTGCTCTAATAAAGCCTGGCCAACCTAAGGGACCAAGAAAAGAAGAAGTAGAATAGTGATGTGCGTGACATAACCAAACTTGGACCCGTTTTGAGAAAGTCTTCCAAAAACTATTTTCTGTTATATGTTCTTGAAAAGTTTTAATAAGAATTCCTTCATTTCCTAAAGAAATAATTTTAAATTAGTTCTAAAGAAAATAATAATTAAGAGCTTGTTTGGTTGTGCGATTTTTTTTATTGAAAATTGTGAATGTTGAAAAAATTTATTTTTTAAAATTATGTTTGAATGGTTTAAAAACTTGAGACAAAATTAAAAAAAAAAAAAGATAAAATTTTAGTAGAATTTGAATTTTAAAAATCAACCCAAACATGTTTTTCAAAATTAATAGAATATAATAAAAAAATATGAGTTACCCAAACATGCCCTAAGAGGTCATTACGTCAATATTTTCAACGACCAAACCTTCTAAGTAAATCAAGAGTTGGGAATTGAAAGGGAAATCAATGTTGAATGGAAAACACTTTCCATTCCCCCACCCAAAAAAAAAAAATTAAATTGAAAACCTAAATTTTGTTTTTGTAGAAAGGTATAAGCAATTAATGTCCATGACAATGATTAATTCCAGAATCATTTATGGGATGACAAACATATGTATGTACGGCCACTCGGCCAGAAACTTCGTCGAAATTGGGTTATCCTAAATTCCAATCTCCATCCCTCCTTCCTTTGTACGTACTAGCTTGTTTTTATCTCATGACTTCAAATCAAGTCAAGTCGTCTCAAATTAGAAAAATAAAAAAAAAAGTCAAGTCGTTTCCGTTTTATCAAGGAATCTTTGATGTTGCTGTTTGGTCCATATTATCATATAATATTATGATACACCCTCTATGCATGCTTATACATCGGATAGCATAAAAAGAACGCTAAAAGAAATTTTTTGGTCACATATATAAAATCTAAATACATACATTAATATTTGTAAAGCGATATTTAATTAAAAAATTTAAAACGGCAACAAAATTACTATTCAAAACTGTTGTAATCAACCATCTTTTCGTCTTTCTAAGACAACTTGCTACTCTGGAGATCGACCCAAGTGTTTGTCCACATCCTCTTGTGACGTCTCCTCCACGCTTCCTCCCCTTATTGCTTTCAAGTGCTTTGATTTTCTAAAGAAATGAAACAAAACGTGAAATTTAAATAATTATTATTATTAATTTAAGGGAAAAACTGCAAGAGAATGTGAAAAATAGAAAAACAAAGGTTTATAAAAATATTCAAAACAGCTAATTAAGCAAAGAAGCATGCAAATAGATCGAAAAGGCCAGAAAACCAAAGAATATATGTTGAGGCTTTGCATGTGTAATTAACTGGACGTAGCCAACAAAATCCTGCTGGCAGTTTGATCTTTTCAAGACTTAGTAGGTAGGGTGACTGATGCAGACATAATTAGTAGTAATGAGATTTAGTAGCTAGAGGCCAAAATGATTAAGAGTTAGAAAATTAGTTGTGAAGAGATAATTAGTAGGTCAAGACGTCAACTCCAAAAACCAAATCCAGCAAGTTAGGATATGGGAATTGAAAGGAAAAATCAAGTTTTAATTAGATCAAGATCTCTGACGGAAAAGCTTAGCTTCCACCTCCCCCTCCCCTAAACAAAAAGCAAAGAATCAAAATCAAAATCAAAATCAAAATCAAAACCTAAAACAGTTATCAGAAAAGTATAAGCAATTAATGTCCATGACAATATTAACTAAGGTTTCGTTTTTTTCGACGTAAAATATTTTTAAAAAAATGTTTTTCATATTTTTTGAGTTTTTTATGTGACCGAAAAAAATAGTCAAACCGAAAATATTTTCGGTTTGACCAAAAGAGCTTCTTTAGTTTCGGAAAATAATTTTCATTTTTAAATTCCGTAAAACATTTTCGGTTGACCAGAAAAACCTTCTTTAAGCTGCGTAAAATAGTTTTATTTATCTTTTTATTTTTATTTTTTAAAAATCGTAAACAATTTTTCGAGTCTTAACCCACAGTGTTCGACCTCTCTCTCTCTCTCTCTCTCTCTTGCAGTTCATTAATCCCCGTCTTTGCCGATAGTTGCCAAAACACCACAACCGAAGATCGTCGGAAGTCGTTTCCGCCTCCAGCTGCTGCCTTCGTCACTGATTTTTCATACGAGCCAAACACCAAAAAAACATTTTCAGTTAAAATCATTTTTTAAAAATCATCTTTCAAGAAAATAATTTAAACTGAAAACATTTTACATCAAAATAAACTCCGCTTTAGTCATTTTTGTGACAAAGTCGATTGTAAATAGGATTTTGTTAATTTTAGTTCCGAAAAACTTCTTTTTATATAAGGTTATATACGTTCGACCCATTGTGGTTTAATGACTTTATTTTTTGCCACTTGTGGTTCATTTCGTATTTTTTGATAAAAGTCTACGTTAACACCTCTAAGAAGCT
The DNA here is from genome assembly GCA_028654335.1 of Alnus rubra. Taxonomy (NCBI): domain Eukaryota; kingdom Viridiplantae; phylum Streptophyta; class Magnoliopsida; order Fagales; family Betulaceae; genus Alnus; species Alnus rubra. Next base: position 1,776 of record JAJPGS010002313.1, on the reverse strand, counting down.
AACACGTGTCTTATGCCTAATTAAATATATATATATATATAATAAAAACTTAAAAAAAATATAAAAGATTTTTTTTAAAAAAAAATCAAAAAAAAAAGGGAGGGATGGCTCATGGCTGATTTGGGGGTGGCCGAACCACCTCCATGAGCTGTAGATCCCATGAATGGGGTTTAATGGGAAACGAGCGGAGGGTTTTGGATGGATGGCCATGGCTGTTTGATCGAACCTTCTAGCATTGGAGGAATTTGACGACAATACGGTACCAACACAAATGGCCTTCACTCGGGCGGCTTTTTGGCTCTTGGTTGACAACATGCCATTGGATGCATAAGCAATGAGATAGGCTACAATATTGGAGCATCTTTGGGGAAGGTGGAAGTGATGGGAGTGAAGGAAGATGAGATCGGGTGGGGGAAAATTTTGAGAATTATGGTGGAAATTGACTTGACCAAGCCGTTGGAGAGAGAAAGAGCCCTCAAATTTTGAGGGAATACGCACTGGGTCTCCTTTGGGTATGTGCTTCATATGTGGCGTCTCAAAAATGGGTTGAATAGATGTCCGGTGGAGGCCATGAAAGTAGCGAATGAGAAGCCACAAGGAGTGTGGCTAAGGTAGACCTATCGTCATGACCGGTTGGGGGATTCTCTAGTGGCAAACCACTACGGACGACAACTCCAGAAGGGCCTCCCAGCGGAGTTGTGACGAAGCAATCGAAGGGGGTGCAAAGCAAACTGAACCGAGATTGACTAAGACGATTATGGAAACTTCCAAAACCATATCTGATTCGAAAATCTTTGGAGGATCAATTGCTATTTTTGAGGAGACGTTAGGGGATGCGGGTAGCTTACAAATGGACAAGATTGGGAAGAAAAAAAGGAAAGACCTAGGCAAGGGTGTGATTTGGAGGTGGTTCAACCACCCCCAAACTGGCCATGGGGGTGGCTCAACCACCCCTCCTTTTTTTTCAATTTTTATTTTTATTTTAAACAAAAATTCAATTATCCCTTGAAAATAAGCATTGTGCAATAACATATAAAATTCTCGTGTTACTCTATGGTAATAGCATGACATCAAAGATATAGAAGCATTGCAAAGCTTTTCTCGAAACAGGAATCTTTGAGGTGATGTGAATCCTTTAGGTTTTTGTTAGCCTTATGACATTAATCCAATTATGTTGCAAATATTTTGATGATAACAAATTTATATCTTTTGCTCTAATGTATTTACTTCAAGTATGACAGTTGCAAGAAATATTCGACCACACATTCTCAAAGACATTTGGAATTCAAAGCAAGACGCCCTTAAGCACTGAAGAACTCAAGATTGAAGAATCTTTATTTATTATGGTATTCTTGTAAAGCTCCAATATGATTGAATTCCTGAGCTCCTTACTCTAGAATGACCTTATGACCCTTTATACATTGCATACATGAGTTTTTGAAATACGAAAATGCATTGAACTTAGTTTCTTTGAAAAATTAGCTAGCAATAATTCTTTTATTTGAAAATCTTATTTCAATTTTGAAAAATTAGCTACAATAATCATTGTCTTTAAAATCTAATTTCAACTTTGAAAAATTAGCTAGCAATAATTCTATTTTCGAAATCTGATTTCAACTTTGAAAAATTAGTTAGCAATAATTCTTGTCTTTGAAAATCTAATTTCAACTTTGAAAAATTAGCTAACAATAATTCTTATATTTGAAAATCTGATTTCAACTTTGAAAAAATTATTTAGCAATAATTCTTGTCTTTGAAATTCTAATTTCACTAGCA
>JAJPGS010002312.1:0-30849 GCA_028654335.1 Alnus rubra | reverse complement strand
AATAATATATATTATATATATATATACACATATATATGTCTACCATCATGATCGAACTTCTAATTTGTACTATATATATCCATCATCATTATTATCACTAGCACTCTCTGATTTCCCATGTTTTAGTTCATAATATTTTTACTTCTTAAGTACTCGGTCAATAAAGTAGGAGACAAACTACAACTTTAGGCTTTAAAGCTAATGATGTTACAAAGTGATCAAAGTTGCATTGGAAGTAATTATGTGAGAGTAAAAGTGAATGAAATTCTTGTTCAAAGATCTATGAAGAAAACGGTAATAATCCTAGCAGCAGACAGTTGATTGGGAGGAGTATTAATTATTTATAATGTCAACTAATTAAAGGGAAAAGATCATCGAGTCAAAGAAGTGCGCTTTGCTTTACAAAATATGTAAATCCCTTTTTGAGAGTATACAGTCCTCTTTTAGTGTATATATAGGGGTAAAATATATATAGAAAACTAACTAAAACGCTTTCTATGGGTGCGTTTGCTTGTAATTTTTCAACTTCCAAGGATGTTTTCCTTAAGCTAAGAATATTGATTCAAGGCCACATGGATTGTGAGGAGTAAAGCAGATCGAGAAGGAAAGCAAATGAAAAGCGAAAGCTGCCTGAAAGAAACTCTTTTTAAGTTTCAGAAAAGAGACGGCCTTGTTCAGAGATTTCCAAAGCTAAAGTTACTCGTGCATTGAACAGAGAGAGAAAGAGAGTTAATTACCTGGAAGGGTTACTCCACAGATTAGAAAAGGTATCCCACTTCATGTTCTAAAGCTGCATTTGAAGCCTTTTTTTGACTTTGTAAACAGTTGTCGTTTTGTGGGAGCTGGAGTTGTGTGTATCAAGAAATCTTCATCTCCAGATCCATCTGATACGTACAAGCCTCCAAAAATTAGGTCAAGATCGTAATATATACATGCATTCAAATGAATACTTTTACTTAATTTGGAGTTTTCTAATTACGTCTTAGAAATTGCATTTTAATCACATGTATGTTGACATTTGAACTAATCTACATCTCACTCGGAAAAAAAGAATAATAAAGCTTTAATATGTATATATATAATATGTAATATATATCATAATTGTATGCTTGTGGTAAATATTTAATATATAATTCAAACTTGTAGCGGAAATCAGGGGAAAAAATAGCTAAGCAATATGAATTACCAGAGGAAGCTGCAGGTTTGTCTGTGTTCTGACAGTTCGATACATCTGCCAAGCAAAACAAAATATTATAAAAGAAGAAACACCAATAAATAACAAGAAAAAAAAAAAAAAAAAAAGTAAAACAAGGAACCATTCTTAAAGGGAAAAAAAAATGTAAAAAAATCCCAGTAAAAAAAAAAAATCAAAAATCAAATCAGATGCTTCGCTTTCTGGATTTTTCTTGGTTTCTTTAATAGCCACGAGGTTGATGTTTGGTAAGGTCAGTAATTGCTTCTATTATTGAGAAATGATGGCTACTTTTTCTCTCTCTCTCTCTCTCTCTAAAAGTAGAAGTTGTCCTGTTTCATAAAGAACAGACTCAACTGTTCATTCATTCATTCACTGCATTCATCGGCCCCTGTGCCCCATGGATAGAGAAAGAGAGAGAGAGAGAGAGACCTTGAATAGGAGGGTTTTCCTTTGGTTTTCTGTGATGAACATGTAAATGAGAGTAAAATGAATGTTTTTTCAGCTGTACCTGTAAATGGCTCTTGACATGAGCAAGTGTTAGATCTTTGACATCCATTAGCTCTAAAACTGACTTTGGAGTAGCCCCTAATAGCCAACAATACAAGCAAGAAGAAATCTAGGTTAAGATATTATAAACATCTCTAAAAGTAGCAGCAAAAGAAAGAGTAGAGACGGAGAGAGAGAGAGAGAGAGAGAGAGCTGTACTTTCATGGCCGCCAAGGAGCTCAACAGCATGGACAAAACGGGCATGAAGAGAAGTTGTCCAACGCATTCTTGGTGCTCTCATATTCCTCTTACTCTGTAGCTTTGGCATACACTTGATCTCATGAACCCATTTGAGAAATCTTGCTGTTGTTGCATATACTGAAACTGTTGGGGTCTTAGACTCTCCATGGTTATCCCATTATACCTCGACATGGCTTCAAAGCTGAAGGAAGCTGTCGACAAGGCCTGAAGGAAGCACAAGCTGGATACGCTGCCCTCTCTTTGAAACGATCTAAAGCTGAAAACGGTGAGGAAGAATTCCCATTATTGTACACCAGGAATTCCCTTTATGGCTTGACAAATCCTGATGATCAGAAACATTAAGCAGCGAAATTCCCATGATTTATGTGAACCTGTTGATCCACAGCAGTGATGAAGTTTCTTCTCCATGGACTCTCAGCCTCCAAAGCACTTGAAAGAGAGAGCTCTGTGTCAGCGGCTCTGATGGAGCCGTCGCTGTGGGATTTCAGGCTGTCATGATCACCTTCTTTGTGCCAAATATCGAAGCTGGAATCGCCTTCATTCGTGCAAATTGAGGAAGGGGCGCTCTTTGGAGGGCTTATGTGGAGTGAAAGATCAGGAATCGGATGCGAAGAGGGTCTGTCGAAAATCTCTTTTCTGGACATTTTTATTCTCAAGCAGTTGTTGTGGTTCTAAAACAAAGGAAAAAGAAGAAAGAATATGCGAGTGATTTGTGTATCATAGGCATACAATTACAAGTAGTGTGGATGGATGACTAAGAACGAAAAACCTTTAGCTTTGTTCAGAAAAAGAGGTCAGGGGAGAGGAAAAGAAGGATAAAATGGAAAAAAAAAAAAAGAAAAAAAAAAAGGAAGACTTTTCTCTTCTTCAAGAAACAGACATCCTCTCAGAGAGAGAGAGAGGGCAAATAAAGAATGGGAAAATATGGAATAGATTGAGAAGGAGAAAGATTTTGGTCTGTGTTCTTCCTACCTCGAGAGTATATATAGGAAAATGACACTCCAACAGAGGCCCTGTCTCTCACTCACTCCCTTTCCTTTTCTCCATAGTCAATACACGCAAAACTACAAATATTTATTAGGCTACCCATTGTTTTACTTCCCCGGAGCCGACGGGATAAAAAATACAAGAGAGAGAGAGAAAGAGGGGCTAACCTATAATTATTTTCCCCCACTCTCTTCGCCTCTGTCTTTCTCATGCGAAAACAAAATAATTAAAAAATATATATATTGACCAATTAGATTACATGATGACATCAAAGTCTGGACTTTTTTGTAGTAAAAGACTAAGAATAGTTCATAATTATTGCCTCATTGCACGGGCATGTAAGCTGGAGGAATAATGTGATTGATAAATATATACGCCTATGGTTACGGTACTCAGTTTGTGACGATATGTAATACACCTATATATTGTGAGGATCTCAAATTCCAATTGTTATGCTCATGTCATGACCATTATTGTGTTTATAACCTTTGTTATGTGCTGGTATGAACAAGCCTGATACAAATTGAGAGTGTCACATGTCTCCGGTACGTTGTTGATGTGACAGTCTCACTTTAAATCTTGTAGACATATATTGATCGAACACTAGAGGCAAGTCTTGCCTTAAATTTAAATCTTTCAATTTATCCAAAAATTTGGAGAAGGAGTGATGTAGGATAGACGGTGGGGGTTGATTTTATCTTTGTTACTCTTCATATGTTTAAAATGCAGTTTTTGGATTTTTAGATTCTAGAACTATATTTTCTTTATTTTAATTTTTTTTTTTTTTTTTTAGTGATTTTCCAAATAAAGTAAGATATTTTATCATAATATATTAATTATGATGTATTAATTTAAGAGTATTTTTACTTGAAAACAAGTTTTCTAGGGTTTTAAAGTGGTTTTCCTTTTCCATGCGTAAACAACAATGAATTAATTAATGAGTCTCAACTATCAGATAAAGTTAATTTATCTTTTAAATTTTTTCTATTTATCAGATCGATCACTTAAAGATTCAAGGAGCCCTTTTTATAAATTCCAGGATTTGCATCTAGCTATATAATGAAATCTAACCTTTCACACTTTCACTTCTACATCATCAATAATTGTACGTATTTGAGCTTAATTTGTATCCTAACAGTGATCATAGATTAAAACATCGACCCGGCCACCTTATGATTAACACGTACGATCCTGGGAAGTAAACCTTAAAGGGTGATAATTCAATTAATTAAGCCTTAAAGGATATATGGTGATGAAGAAAGGAATAATATATATATAATCAATTAAGCTGGAGATTGAGCTTATAGCCAACCTGTAAATCCACATATTATTATAAATTTATATGATATTTCATAGTTTGATAGTATATTTATATATATTACAGAAAGATTTCTGTAATATTTCATAGTTTGATATATAGTATATCGTCACAGAAATATTTCATATATTGGAGTCTGGACCTCGATCTGGGACTGCTTTGAGTTTGTGAAGATTTCAAGGTGTAAGTTGTGTCAGATAAGCTTGAGCCATGTGACAAAACGGGTGGAAATATATATAATATTTAGAATGCAAAAAAAAATTAAGGATAAAACTTCCTCATGGCTAATTTTTGAGAAAATTTTGCTTATTCACGATGTTTCGGCATTTTTTTTTGTAATCACATGCACCTTTATTAAAGTTTAAAAAGTAACGTACGATTCTTATGTTTTGAAAGTTTATAATATCACTCATATCGTTAAGATTTAGTGTTAAATCCAACGGTTAATAGGATATCAGCTTCCTTGCAGAACCTCGATCGGACTGACTGGATTGATGAACCCTAATAAAGAGGACATCATATATATATGTTGTGACATGTGTCAGCACATGAGTTTGCTCTCATGAAAAACCAGTGATCTTGAAGGTGATTGTAGCATTCTTTTTGCAAATGAATAAAATGGGTGGGTGTAATAGTCAAGAAATATTGATTAATTAGGTGGACCCATTGACCTGAATGTGTGCGGGAGCCCTAAAGGGTTGTTTGTTTGCTTTCATGTGGCTGTCATCGTAAACCCTAATTCCACATACCTTTGCAAGTTTCTTATTCCTTTTCATCCTCCCCCAAATATTCCCTTCTAATCCTCTCACAACATTTTTCAAGCATTTTGGCGTATATATTATGCCATCCCCACATGACCTACTCTGCACCCTCATTGACTACAACCTTGATGAATTTCAAAGCTCTAGGCCACATCAATGATAAAAACAACACATAAATCCCTTTTCTTATTCTAGGAAATTCATCGTTTTCTTTGCTTTCTTTAATGCATTTAGTGGATGTACATTAAACATATCTTGGGGCTCAACCCTCTAGGTTACAACAATTAAGATGATTGATGATGCTAACCTGCCCTCCGAGTTGCAAGGCCCCATGTCCAAATCTTATTTCAAGCAGCATCTTAAACAAGCTGGGCTGACTTCACGTGATCAGCTAAGAGAGTTTTTTTTTTTTTTTTTTTTTTTTAATTATATATATATATATATATATATATATATATATATATATATATATATGAGACAAAGGTTTTTAGGGTTGGGCATTGCCCACCTAATATTGCACGAACTCGTTATTTTTTCGAGCCGACCTGAGCCACCTGGTCGACTCGACTCAAGGCGAATTTCAAAATCTGAATTTCGACCCGACTTGAGGATATAATAATAATAATAATAATAATAATAATAATAATAATAAATCATTTAATATATATACTTCTTTTCAGAAAGTCCTAACTTTTCTCTTCTCCTTCATTTAATTTTTATTGAAACTCCCTTAGTCTCTGTGTAAATCTCTTTATTGTCGCCTGCCGATCAACCATGGTGGCGCTGATGTAAGACAACATTTGCTCATATTTTCAATGTTTTATGAATTAAGAAAAAAAAAAAAAAAAAGGAACGTATTGGGAAAGCACCGTTTAAGGAGATTTTTATTTGGCTTCAGACAATGTAAATACATAAGGAAAAGATTCATCATGATCCCAGCTGATTTTCAACCATATTTGGTTGACAAAAAAAATCAATTTTATTGATGGAAAATTTAGATTAGGATTTTGTTGCTTATTTGAATTTTCCATCTTTAGGTTTCCTTTGCCATTAAGTATTTCTATAATTATTGTATTTTTTTTCTTCTTATTTTGTCCTATTTCCATTCTTAGGAGAATTTTAATACCTTTCGTATCTTTAAGGTTTTACTATAAGTTTGGATCAGTTGTATTGGAATAATCAGATTTTTTTTTTTTTTTGTTGCCATCAATAATATATTAGTTTTCTCTATCAACGTGGGTTGAATTTTGTGCGTTGAGAATACAGTTTCTCTTTTACGTTTATTGTTTTCACTACGTTATTAGGTGCTCTTCCCCTACATTATCTGAATTTTCAATCATGAAGCCCATTAGAACGACCCCCCCCGGCCCCCAAAATAGCAATACTAGGGCCCCGTTTAATATCTCCCTCCCCTTATTTTCACCTCTATAAAAAAACATCAACTTCAAAACATTCTTAACATTTTTTACTTTTTATATCACATCAATAATTTTTTCTACTTTGAGTAGTGCTATACGTGTGTCAAGAGTCCGGCTGGTGTCCGGCTCTTGACCCACGTGGCACGGCTTTTTTCTTTTTTTATTAAAAAAAAATAAAAATTCAGAAAGAGAGTGAGAGGGAGAGAGACTAACCGTAGAGAGTGGTCGACTCTGGTCGATGGCACTTGGGTTTGCTGGGTCCGAGAGAGCTGGGCGAAGGTCGGTTAGTCGTTAAGCCGCTGGTCGATCGGTGGGCGCTGGTCTGCTGGGTGAGAGAGAGAGAGAGAGAGAGAGAGAGGGAGCTCGGAGCCGGCCGAGGGACCGTGCGGGTCAGAAGGCGCCGGCCGGTCGGTGGGAGCTGGTGGGTCAGAGGGCGCCGGTCGTTGGGCGCCGGTCCGTCGTTGGAGAGAGAGAGAGAGAGAGAGAGACAGCGAGCTGGGATCGGCCGAGGGACCGTGCAGGTCAGAGGGCGCCAGCCAGTCGTTGGCGGTCGGTGGGGGAGGGGACGGTGGCCGGAGAGGGTGAGATTTGGGAAAATGGGGGGAAAAATTGGATAGTGAGACTGAAATGTCGACCCACCCGCGTTTCAACGTTTATTTTGAATTTTTTTTTTAATAAAAAAAGAAAAAAGCCGTGCCACATGGGTCAAGAGCTGGACACCAGCCGGACTCTTGACTCACGTATAGCACTACTCTTCTATTTTATATCACATCAATCACTTTTTACTTTCACTTAACAACAAAAAAAAAAAATCTCCATAATGCGAGGGGAGGGGAGGGGGGTTATTAAACGGGGCCCAGGTCTCCTAGCCTAGCACGAGTAGTAGCAACGACAGAACCTGTGTCTTGTGGAAGCCTAACCAACAGTTCTAGCACTACTGGCAATAACTCAACAATATGATCAATCATTGATCCTCTGATGTATTGTTATTCTGCTTCTTGTTGCTCAGGCACTGCTGGCTATGGTGGACCGTCAATTTTGTGCAACCAGATCAACTTTGGAGAAGAGGCCTGGGCCTGGACCAACAATAAACTTGCATTTTGAGCCAACTCGAGATTTTGGATTATATTCGAAATTTCATACATTTCGGCTCGGCTTGAAATTCAAATTCCAATTGGGATCCCACCCCCTAATCAAAATTCGTAAACCACCAAATTTTGACTCGAAGGGTTTAGTAACTAGCCCTAAGTTTTCTACAACAAGCTTGAGGTGAATGAGAAACTAAGGTGGTTGCTCTAAACTAATTGAGGTCATTTTACAGAATACCTTGTCCAAATACATACCAAACCCTGAATTTAAAAGAAAACATAATAATGAACCCTAAGAGAATTTAGAATAGTAAGTATATAGAGATAATAATAAATATGGGGATTAGACTAACATTTATGAAAACAAAGAAAAAAGGAGTTCAAAACACTTAGGAGTTTTGAATCATGTGTTGCGTTCAAACAAGACAACCTGCTCAAACGTGCCACATAGGACAACAATTTTTTAAATAATTTGAAAATCCTATTCGAACGGGATACGAGTCGTTCGAACAAGAACGTTTTGCATGCGAAAAGAATACGTCCAAATCTCAAAATTTTAGGGGAGGTCTTTTTAAACCGTAATTAACCCTAACCAAACCATTCCACATTTCCACTCAACTTCCGGCAGCCAACAAAGAGAGAAAGTGAGGGAGAGGAAGAGAAAGTAGAGAAATGAAATATTATTGAGTTTTAATCAAAGAGCAAGGCTTCAAGGCCCAACAGTAAGAAATCTGTTAGAGTTTTGTTGAGTCATTATTCATATGCGAGTGTGGGTTTGGTAGAGTTGAGGTAGGATAAAGTATTGAAGATGAGGTTTTTCTTGACAAACAGGAGTGGAGCTACATTGGGGCTTTGGAGAGGGGGGGGGGGGGAGGGGCGGAGGCAACCATGTTTTCCCTAAAATAAACAATTTAAAAATTAAAATTTTACTCCTAAATTTTACACCTTTTTAGTCCCCCCCACCCCCCCCCCCCCCCCCAAAAAAAAAAAATAATAAAAAATCCTAAATGCTAGCTCCGCTCCTGTTGACAAACCTTAAGATTCTGGGAAAAGCTTGGAAACTTACGGTTCCTAATGTACCAAAGGCAGTAAAGTGTGTGTTTTTGTTTAGATCCCTAGGTCATTTTTGAAGTGTTGGATAAAGGAGAAAGATGTGAGATGAAGTAAAGTTAGGAACTTTGGAGTTAAGATATATACAAAGTTAGGTTTTTAGATCCAAAACGATATTAGGAGGGGTAAATGAGGTTACTTTAAGGTATGGTTTGCAATTTTTTACACAACCCACAAATCCGACACGAATACAATACGAAGTTATAGGGTTAAGGTTTAAGCTAAACGAGTTGGTGAGTTGACCTGTTTAGTGACACACTTATAAAAGGGTTGACAGGTAAACCCGTTTACAACCCGTTTGGTTTTCGGGTCACCCATCAACTTGTTTATATATATATATATATATCAGAACTCAGAAGTTACTAGACTAAGTTAGAAAACCGGAACCTAGATTCATTTCACTTTCACATTTTTACTCTAGTGACTCCACTACTTAGTCTACTCCAGCTGTCGTCGTCTCCAGTGCAGCTCTAGCTTAGCACATGTCGTCTCCAACTCCAGCCCAGTGCCCGTCATCTCCAGCTCCAGGCTAGCGCCAATTTTGGTTTCTCTTCTCACTTTCAGTTTCAAACTTTCTCATTCATAGATTTAGTGATTCACTCCAGCCTTGTCTTCGCTGACTCGCCCGTCGTCTCCACATTGTCCGTCCATCGACTCCACACCGTCCGTCCGTCCGTTTATGCAGAAGTGTAAAGAGTAGGTAAAGAGTTCTTTGAGTTTAGATTTTGAATCTTGTTTCAAAATCTGGTTATGCTTGTTTAATGCAGAAGTGTAAAGAGTAGGTATAGTGGTTGGTTTATAAAATTGATCTAATTCATCGTCATTAAAATAAAATAAAAAAATAAAAAATAAAAAATCCTGGGAAATACAAGGAAAAACTGAAAAACCAGTTGGTCCAATTTTTTAAATTCAAAACCAATTTTGAAAAATCTTTAAAAAAAACAGTTGAATCATGTCGGGTACGAGTTGACAAGTCAATCAGATTGATCCAAACCCAACACGATAACCCGTTTTACCAACCCTACTTTAAGGTTTTAGAACGTCTGGCCGGGGACCAAAAGAAGGTGAAATATGGGAGGTAGGTTGGAGGAAAACTCGGAGTAGACAATATGTGGTGTTGTCATTCAAATGTGGGTTAATTAGGGACATTCAAACGAGGCCCATGTACTCTTACGAACCACGTGGTAATTAACAAGGAAATCATGACTTAATTATTGATATTGGTGTTTCCTGTGTTAATTATATTAATTATTTGTCTTCTTTTATGTTTGAGAAAACTAGGCTCATTGCATGCGTTGCTTCATTGACGTTTTACTTACTGCCTAAGTCGTGTATTTTTTTTTTTCCTTTTTTTTTGTTTACCAATAAAACAAATATGTTTTACAAATTTGCTAGCGATCGATAGAGTTTGGGGAAGAGATTTGTGGTGGAGTTGCACAAATTCGAGTCGTAAATTGTAAATGGCAAATGTATTTAGAAGCACAGATGATCGATGTACCTATGATATATAGTAATTAATTAACTTAATTATATATACATACATGTATAATATTCCATCTATGGTTTTGTTATTTCTATTTTTAAGTTAGTACGTAGTAATTAATAACACTCGGGATATTTTATAATTAAATAATTTAAGAGCATTACATATATTTAAAGCCCTGATGCATGGCCTAGCTAGAATAATGTTAATTGGCTCAGGCATGGTGAATTCTAACGGTTTCTTTTTCTCTGAAATTCTATTGAAAGCACTTTCCTTAACTGTCAATTGGCTTGTCATACTTAACATCGGAGAAAATATATGAAGATTTTTTTCTTGATCTTTGAATATTAACATTCCACACCAACTATTTGGTCAAGGACTATATATTAATATTCCCCATGTCGGTAGGCTTGGTAAAATAATTGAACACCAGTAGGGGATTTTAATTGGCATGACATTTGGCCCCAGTAATGGAATTATTGAAACCTCAAAGCAATGACAAGCCACTCAGGTTATGGACATATCACAAAGTAACTTTTGACAAACCACTTCTGCTCCATAAGTCAACAAATATTGTGAAAAGGCTTTTATGAATTCCACGACACTTAATTCTTTAGCTTTCTTTTCCAATTTCCCGATGCTAAATGCCTAAATGCCTTCCAATATTGTCTTCTTTCCTTCTTATGCCTTCCAATGGCTAAATGCCTTCCAATGTCTCCTTTCCTTCTTATTCCTTAGCTTTAGGATATATAAAAATAAAATAAAAATAAAAAAAAAATAAAAAAAAAAATGTTTTGTAGTTAATTAATCAAATGTTTTCTAGTGCATAATGTTTCAGAGATGCCTTGTTATAATAATGTCTCATGTCGAGTACTAACAAGTATCATAGCATCCATTTTACGGTCTGGATTTAAAATTTGCGCATCTAAAGGTATGCATGAAGTCAATATTTTCACGTCTTTAAAAAAAAATTAAATGAATTGACATCATGTACACCGCTAGATAGCAGTGTACATGTTGATGCGGATGCAGTTATTTGCAGCATTCGCATCCGCAACCACATCCGTAAAATGCGGATATCACTTTTAGATATCCACATTCATATTTAGGGATGTAATTGAGCCAAACCGAGCTGAACTTTAAAATTTCAAGACTGTCTCGTTTATGAGTTGTGTTCGAACTCGAGCCGAGCTATTAAATGTATGTTGAAGCTCGGCTCGTTAAAATGCGGATATCACTTTTAGATATCCACATCCGTATTTAGGGATGTAATTGAGCCAAATCGAGCTGAGCTTTAAAATTTCAAGACTGTCTCATTTATGAGTTGTGTTCGAACTCGAGCCGAGCTATTAAATGTATGTTAAAGCTCGGCTCGTTAAAAACTCGGGCGAGCTCAAGTTCGAGCTCATTGAGAATGCCGTTCGAACTCGTTGAGAATGCCATTCGAGTTCGTTGAGGATGCCATTCGAGCCGAGCGGGGTTACTCGACAAGCTCGGCTCAACTAGAGCTCGAGCTAGGCTATAAAATTTTTCAATGTGTGTTCAAAATAGAGTTCAAGCCCGAGTTTGTGAACAACCTTTATACATTTATTTATAGCATAAATATATAATATGTAACTATATAACGCATATTACAAAATATAGTACATAATTATAGTCTATAAATAACAAATTAACAATCTGTTATTAAATACACACACAAAAAAGATATGTGAACAAGCTAACGAGCCAGTCGAGCTTTAAATAAGCTGAGCTCGTGATCCCCTATCAAGTTTTATCGAGCGAGTCGAGTATATATAACTTACTAATCGAGCCGGTTTCTACAGTATCGAGCTCGAGTTCGGATCCAGTTAAACCGAGCAAGTTGTCGAACGGATTGGTTTATTTATAATCCTATCTGCATCATGTATTTACTAATCACATTCATGTTGTTATTGTATTTATTAAATGTGGTTATCATCTGTTATTCGTCTATTAGGTGATGGGCTTTTTGGGCCTTCTTTGGATTTATATTAAGGCCTATTTTAAACAATTTTAAAAATAATTTAGGCCAATTTTTAGTAGTTTAGGCTTCTTTTAATTTTTTTTTAAAGCCTTAATCTTTTGAAAATATATTCATTTTACATTACTTTTACTTTTTTGCCCAAGTATTACACGATAAAGCAACACCACCAACCAAACCAATATAAACAAAACCTATATATATCTAATCCAAAACGACTTCATTTTAGTGAATTTATTAAATATATATATAAGGTTTGCGGATGCAATTAATAACCGCATACGCATATTCTAAAATCGTCTTCCGCATCCGTATATGCATATAATGGTTTTTTATATCTGTATCCGTGTATGTGGATAGCGGATGCGGACAATTAATATTCACCAGCATGTACATCCTTACCGTTAGATTTACTAACTTTAAATCTGACAAATAAATACTATTTATTTTATTTGAAATAGAGATGATCGTATTCCGTATATTACATATTAATTTCTTCTCTCATCATTGATTCAGTGTTGTACATATTAATTTCTGATGACAGGGTGCGTTTAGGATTACGGTTTCGTAAGCAAAAAGTGGATTTGAAACCAAATCACAGACAATGAATCGTTTAGAAATTGTGTTTTTAAAAAAATTATAATTTGAAAATGTAGAAAACTGTTTTTTCAAATCGCAAACAATGGGATGCTTTTTCGAAAATGCAAAATTTTAAAGACTAACATGTGATTTTTCCAAACGCTTAACTACGTTTGAAAAAATTACTTTTTCAAATCGCACATTTTATATCGCACTTTTTGAAATCGCAAACCCAAACGGACCCGTAATCTCGTAGAGTATATATAGACACCATGTTGGAAGTTGTGGAGATTTACGTTGATTCTTATCCGCCTTGTTATCCGAATGCATATAGGAACTTAGATATGACCTTGGCTCTAACCTGAAAACCTAGTGAATTTCATTTTTTTCCCTTCTTTTTTAATGTAAATTTTCCTCTATAATATTCGATTTTGGATGGTTGAGCTTTTTATTTTTTATTTTCAGTTTGCCATTAATTGTTTCTCTTAAATATTTCCATTATTATTATCCTAGATATTATTTATGTTATTTTCCCAACTTGACTTCAAGGAGTTAAGACCTTAGGATGCATTTGGTATGCAAAATAGACCCTAGCCTTGAAATGAAATGGAATAATTATTATTTTATTTGGTTGCCCGTACACCATTCATGTGAATGACTAATCCCCTAAATAATGGAATAGCCATTCCTCTAAAAAAAATTAGAGGAATAGCTATTCATCGAAGAAAATAACATGTTTTCCCAAAAACGTACATTATGTTTTTATTATTTTTCCAATCCAAAATTAATTAAAAACAATATATATATGGGTGGCTGGCCACCTATAGGAGAATAGGTTTTGTCATCAAACCAAAAAATAGGGACCATCATTCCATTCTAATTTCTTATATTTCAAGTAATACCATTTCTAATGCTAAAGGAATAATCATTTTGTGTACTAATTAATGCTCCCTTAGTTTGTAAGTTGAGATCTAGGAATTAATTTCTTTTAGATTGCAACTATAACCGAAGTCTTGTAATAATGTTTACTCTTTTTTGTTTTTAACTTGGAAAAAGGCTATCTATTTTATTTTTAATAAGTTGTGATCAACTTTAAATTTCCTGCAGTCTTAAAAAATGAGTCGTGTAAAATATTAATCCCAATATTTTTCTAAGGGCAAGGAGACTCAAGAACGGGTACCAAAGCTGGGATATTCTAAAATTGGAATTGATGAGAAGGTGGAAGCTATAAGCCTATTGATTGCAAATGGCTTTCAAAACCAAGTGCTGTTTTAGGGGGACATTGAAAGATATAAGATAGGGAAATTGAAATGAAGAAGGGTAAAATTTATATTTTTATCTTACCACCAATTCATTATGCTGATGTTGTACAGTTAATTCACTCTTAATTTTTTATTTTCCTTTTAGCTAGGGCTGATTCAAAGATGGATCGACAGTACCACGTCAGCATAGTAGAATAGTCATGGTATAAAATTGTAGTTTCTAGATTACTTAATTGAAATATATAAGACCAAATTTGCGGTAATGTGAGCATCCTCATAATAGATTTTCTAAATTTCTATCTAAAATAACTTATCAGAGCTTCTTTTTTTTTTATTCTCTTTCTATATTAGCTGATGGCTTTTCAAAAGCATTTTTCATCCAATTATTTATTCTTTCTTTATACCATTTAAATATTCTTTTATGATTCTTTATTTTTTTTAACCCAAATAGCAAAGAGAAAGAGTGAGATAGAAATAATAAAGAAAGAGAGTGGGAGAGAGAAAAGCATAAAATACTTATTCATTGATGCACAGTACTTCTCCACATTTGGATTGCATTTGATTTAGAAAATTGGATAGACACATTTTTTAGGCTTTTGATTAGCCATTTTACTTAATTACAACTCTAAAATACACAGGCGACTAACCTTGTCAACAATCTTCATTAAAGATTGGGTAATCATGATTTTGGAAAAACACAATTGAGTTAATCATGACTTTAAGTATAATCTTTTTCATTTCTCTTATTTCTTTTTGTCTACGCAACTTTTCTTCCTGCTTACGTTAAAGATATGCATGTTGATGATAAGATAACTTTGAATTGAAATTGCCTGAATTGGATTAATTATGATGTCTTAAGCTTCCTCATAATAGACTATTACATAAATAAGAGATTCCTCATTAATCTCCAATAGTTACAAATGGAAAAAGAAATTATTAATTGGCCTTGGTCAAGGGTTTATTTGGGCATATATTTACTTCTACATAGTTGCTAAATTAACATGAGTAATTTGTTGAAGAATGAAGCAACCGTCCAAAACAGGAAATCTAACGATTAGTAATTATTTAAGTTATTTCTTTGCTATGGTCTATCGAAAAGTCAAAAAAAAAAAAAAAAACTTGAATAGTTTTTAGAGCATTCTAATCCGGATTTTAGCTGGCTGTGATGCTAAAATGAGAGCAAAATGCTGCATTCCGCTTAGCAATTTGGTGAAATATTTAGCGAGCTATTGCAATTAGGATCCGAATCCTCTACAATTCATTAGAACTGGAGAGTAGTCAGTTGACAGCTTAGATCTCTTTAAAGAGATCCAAGCCTAAAAATAAGCCACGTGGTTCTCAAAATTTACAAAGAAAAAGTAAAACCATTTTGGCCTATCACCCAAAGTAAAACAATAGCTCATACGACTGCTTTAGGAGGGCATAACCAAACCCAAGGATTCTCTCCATTTCTTCCATTTTTCCCTCTCCCACCGAAACCCTCCTCCCTCCCCCAAGTTCAGCCTCCGCCACCAGCAACCACTGTCGCCACCAACAGCTAACCTGACCCACCGAAAACACCATTGGAAAATGAAAGCGTTGCCCACCACAACTGGCACCACCGAATGAAATCCGGCTACCCCGACGCACAGCACCACCTAAACCTATCGGCTTCCGCCACCAACAATCACTGCCGCCACCGACATCCAACCTTACCCATAGAACCCACCATCGAAAGACGAGAGTGTCGCACACCGGTGAAAAAGGGCTACAACCAGAACAATGAAAATGTAAACAAGAAATAATCGTAATAATCGTAAACTTGTGTAAAAAAAAGAGGGGATGGGGGGGGGGAATTCAGAAAAACCTAACATTGGTCCGAATCAGGTCTGGTTCTCTGAAATAATCTACTCAAAAGGACGCGGGTGAAGAACGGCTACAATCGGATCTGGGCGCCAATTGGAGAGAGAGAGAGAGAGAGAGAGAGAGATTTCTCCAATGCCAATCTTTGTTTTCAAATAAGAAAACGAATAAATAAATAAATAAGAAGTCATGTGAGATATGGAAAAGGATCTTGGGTGACAGGCCAAAATAGTTTTACTTTTTTTTTTGTAAATTTTGAGAACCACGTGGCTTATTATTTAGCTTAGATCTCTTTAAAGAGATCCAAGCAGTCAACCGTCTACTCTCAAGTTCTAATGAACATGAGAGGATTTGGATCCTTACAATCAAGGTTGTATTTGAGCTTAGCCGAGCCGAGCTGAGCTTGGGGCTGTCGGATTCGGCTCAAATACATAGAATAAGAGTTTGAGCCAATTTTGGAAGGGTTGTTTGAATTCGACTTGTTAAGAGCTCAGTCAAGCCTCCAATCAAGCTCGAGTGGCTCAAGCTCAATTGGAGTTTTATAATAATTTTTATTTTTTAAAAAAATATTAAAATTCAGTACAATTTTAACTTTCATTTATATTTCACATTCTAAATGGAACATTTGTAATATTACATATATTATGTTTACTATGTTAATATTTATACACTATAATTATAGAATCTTTATATATATATATAAGCGAGTAAACGATTCGAGCCGAACAAATCGAGTCAAACTTATACAAGTCGAGCTCACGAGCTTTGTTTGAGCCAAACCGAGTTTATACGTGTATGTTTCATTTAATAAACAAATATATTATTGTGTTTACGAACAGTTTATTTATTTTTGAACTAAAACCAAATCGAGTTTAAGCGAATTGAGTCCAACTGAATTAATGAGCAGCGGAACTCATCCACCACTCCTATTATTATAATGCTCACCAAATTTTGTATGTATTGTTTACTCGCCGATTGTTCTCCAATATTTACTATACTTTCACTGGAGGTCGAATAAAGAAACTATCTCGAAGAAGAAGAAAAAAACTTTGGGCAATCAGTTGTGTTTCTCACGCAGACAGACAGAGAGAGATGGATGCGGAGATTCCAAGGTAATAGTGAGGTGAGGGAGGTACAGACTACAGAAGAGATGAGTGAGAGAAATGCATGATTATGCAATCGATTGCTTTATGATTGAGAGAGAGTAGAGAGAAAGAAAAAAGCTTTTTTTTCCAACAATTCCAACCATCTTTTTTGACACACAAAAAAAGAAGCGCTAGTTGGGCTACGATGATAGCCCCCCCCTCTTTCTTTATGTCTTTCTTTATGGTGAAATGGGTGGTTTTGCTTTGCCTTTATTTGGGATTTTCAAGTTTTTATTTGACTTTTTGTTCCCTACTTCCCTTTTCCCTCTTAACCCGAGGCAAAGGGCAACAGCCCCAAAAGACTGAGAAACAGAGTTAAATGTAAAACTGGTTGTCACTGACCTTTCACATCACATGGAATACTGAGAAGTTAGCCCTTTTCCACTCTTTTCAGTTCTTTCCTGCTTTCTCCTCTCCATCTGCTCTCCCCCCATTTGCAATTATGCTGCAAAATTTCAAGGCCATTTTTCTAGGCTGTAGCTCTCTCTCTCTCTCTCTCTCTCTCTCTCTCTCTCTCTATATATATATATATATAACTTGAATACGAGAGCTTTGTTTGAGTAGGGGGCTCACCTGCGAGCTCTCTATGCGCGGGTAGGAGCTCCCATGTCAATTCTCTAGTTATTACCTATACTATTCTCTTTTGGCAGAAAATAACATGATATTTATATCCCATCTAATTAGGCATTCTAGTTGAGGACGGCGTGTTTTAAGGATGAGTAATGCTATATACATTTATAACATTTTTATAATTTGTTGACCCGTATTGGCATGTGATTGGAGTCACATCAACTACTATAAAAAAAAAAAAAAAAAAAATTCAAACACCTGATGACATGTATCAATAAATTGTAAATTTAATAAAATGAGTTGAAGAAATTCTTTCTCTTAATGTAAAAAGAAAACTTTATACTATGAGCATATCTTCTTTATGTTTTCTTGCTACAAAATTTCATCTTAAGCGCTCAATATTATTACAGAAACATCTAATTCAGTGCATATATTGCACCTTCATGTGAGAGATTTTGGAGTGATTAATCGGCACAAGGAACAAAAGGATTTGATCACACAATCATCCTATTTTTAAGCATGAGATCGATTGCCCAACAAAGTCAAAGTAGTAAGTGTCGACGCAAAGAAGCAATTGTAGGCTTATCCCTCCCTATCCAAATTCTCCAAATTCACAGCTATGAATTAACCGCAACGTGATTCTCTCACAGGCAATGTTTCGGCCCAGATCTGGTAGTCTGACTTGAGCCCAATAAGCCCTTTGGCTAGACTTGGAAGCATTTAAATCCAAAAGAATCATTAGATCCACCATCAATAACAGGAAAGTATGTATCTTATCAATATTATGAATAAGCTTTCTACATCTTCATGGCCGGCCCAGCAAGGTTGTTGTGGCGGCAATAGCGGCAGTCGTGGTGGAAGATATATATATTAAAGCAGGGGCGGAGCTACCCTTGGCCTTCGGGGGGACCCCCCAAGGCCAGGGGTTTCCCCCCAAAAAAAAAATTTCCTAAAAATATATATATATAATTTTACTCTTAAATTTTGTTATTTTTATAGTTTTGGTCCCCTCAAATTTTTTTTTTTCAATTTGACCCCCCCAAATCCTAAATCCTAGCTCCGCCCCTGTATTAAAGTCCAATGGTTTAACTCATTCATAACAAACGACTTGAGAGAGAATGAATGCTTATGACATACAAAACTTGTGACAATGTGGAACTCTTTAATAAAGACTTTGGCCTATCAAGACCATAAGATCTAGACCTGCACCAAGCAACCCAGGTTCCACGTCACCCGGGGTCGTGCCGCCTCAGTTGTGGCCATCGATCTGAGAGTGGCGCCGAGCAGCTTGAGCAGCTCGGCATCCAAGAAGGAGCTTCTAGCCACGCAATTCAACCTGTGCCACCATTAGTAAAGCACTGGAACAAGGTGCATGCATGTATAGTTATGGATTAAAGAAATCATTTCTTTGCCGAATTACCAGACAAGGATATGCACCAGTATGATGTGAGTCGTCATCTCTCTCTCTCTCTCTCTCTCAAGGTAGTTCCTCCTCTATAATGGTTGGGCTAACTTGCCACAATTTGATAGTTATAGGGATTGAATATCACTTTTTTGAACTTTAAAGGCTAAAGCACAAAAGTAATTATATATACTTAATTCAGAGGGTTAAATGTATTTTCTGCAATATCATATTAATAAAACACCTAGACGAATATGAAAATTAGAGAGAGAGAGAGAGAGAGAGAAGAGGGAGCCCCTGTGAGTATGGTTTTCACCGGGAGGAGGGTGGCCTCACGCCTCACGCCTCCCTCCTCCCGGTGGTAATTTTTCCTCTGGCTCCTCGTGAGCCAGGGTGGTTTTTTGTTACCCCCTAGTTTGTTTCAGTGGGATAGACTTCTCCCAACCACTAGGGTTGTGGAGCTTTTGTTTCCCCCGGCTAGATTCGATGGTGGCTGTGATTCTCCTAGCTTTAAAGCTATGGAGTTTGTTTATTTGCTTTGTTTTTGCTTCTTTTTCCTCTTGTTTTAGCAGATCGGAAGGATGGATATGGTTTTGAGGAGTAACCTTAGCTTGTGTCTCCGACTACTTTCGAGCTAGATCTACAACGTTTCGTTAGAGACCTTGCGACATGACCCGCTCAGCCGTGTTCACCGTCCGCTTTTGAAGCCACCACCTCAACCACTGATGGTGTCAAGCCTCCACGCACGGAGCGTGGTCCTCACACGCACGCCGAGGGTGGCCCACGCGTGGAGAGCCACGCTCCACTCTTCCGACTAGGTTTTGGGGGTGTTTCAAGTTGGAGGGGTGTCTAACGGCAGTAGGGGAGGTTCGGGGGTGGCGCGTGTTTTACACGCACCGGAGATCGGGCGATTTTCTTCCTCCTGCAGTATCTGGGCTTCTGTGATCTTTGTTTTTTTTTTCTCATTTTTGTACATCCTTGTCTTGTTCACAGTTTACCTTTGTAATTGGCTGTAAATTACTTGAATATTTTTAAGTGGCTCGTAAGCTAGACCAGATCATGTCAAAAAAAAAAAAGAAAAAAAAAGCTAGACCGGCCCTCTCATGTTAGTTGTGTTGTGCTTTATTGTAAAAAGTTGAGTTTGTTCCTAGCTTAGTTGTTAGGGATTCTGTATCTCTATTCATTACCTTGGCCTACGGGCTTGTGTTTGTAGCTTTCGGGCTGATTGTTTGTCTTCAGACTGTTGTATTGCCTTCGGGCTTATTATTAATAGAAGTTCCAGTTCCCATTCAAAAGAAAAAAACAAAAGGTTAGCCCAACCATTAACTTTTTTCGTCTTTTCGGATGAAATACAAATTATGTGCGTTGCACATAACTTTTAACGACCTAAACCAAAAATGCTCCATGAGTAAAGTGTTAAAACAAATTTTGGGGATATGATGGCTCAACCAACCCCTAGGCCGGCCTTGTAGTGACAAGCCACTCTTAAATGCTTTTGGGGTGGTTTCGGACATCCTTATTTGTTAATATGGGTGGTATAGAGACACGTCCATTTTTTTTTCTTTATTCTTTTTTAATTTTGTATTTAATCATTTTTTAGAGTTTAGATAGTTAAAAGTCACGTGCGACACACGTTATTGACATTCCATCCAAAAAGACAAAAAGCTTAACATATGGGCTAACTTGTCACAGTTTGATAGTTTGTAGGAGTCGAATGTCACTTTAGAACATTGAAGGCTAAAATGCAAAGTTGTCATACTTGGAGGGGGGAGGGGGGTTAAGTATATTTTTCCTTGTGATATTCCTTTTCTTGTTGATAGATAAAATTTAAAGTTGTGTGATAAAGTTGGATGCACGTACATACTTGCACCATTTAATTAGGACTCTTTTTGCAAGGTCAGCAAGCTGATGATGCATTACATGAAACCATCCAATTAACTTCTTGATATTGTCTTGAGTTGAAGCGGATGAGGTTCGTTCGTGAAGGTGATCCATGTACAAGAAGGCTTGAGGTTCTGGAGTCACGATAGTGGGAAGTAAACGTGTCATTTGTCGGAATTACAAGATTGGGTCTTTGAAATTACAAAAATTTTATAATTAAGTAAGAACAATTTGCAACACAAGTATTTTATAGTGGAGACTTTGGAGTTGGCTGGCCTCCAAAGTTTTACTGTTGAATATTTCTTCAAATGTTTCCATTTTGCCATCAAAATCTTTGTGTTGATTGATTGTATGATTTCTTTGATTTTGGTATTGATATCTATGGTGTTTGGATTGAAGATTGATATTCTTGACAATCTGAACTACGCATGATAAAATTGAGAGATTTTTCTGAATTGTTTAACTTAGGGTGTAAATCAGAATTTTTCATTTGGTATGAGAGCCTAGTTACTTTGATTGGATTAATTTCTTGAATGTGATCTTTGAACCCTGTTGTCATAAAAAAAAAAAAAAAAAAAAAATGTTAGTCCCTTAGTTTGAGTTCTCAATTTAGAAGACAACTTGAGGGTAAGAAAGAGAAAATACTCAAGGCATCATGTGCCACCATTAATTGCGAAAACGACTTAATTTTTTTATTATTATCTATCTCCTCAAGTATAAATCTCAAGAGTACTTCAAATTATTGAGTATCTAATATTGGAATTCTGCTTTCAATATGTTTTTGGGTGAAAGTTGGAATTTGAGTTAGGGGGCGACTTGTTGTGTGCTTTGAAATTGCATTACAAGGCATTGCAAATTAAAGTTAGACATATTTATGGTTTGAATTTTACCTTTTTGTTGGGGGGTTTTTTTTTCGTGGTCCAAAATTTGTCATTTTATGATAAAAAGAGGGAGTAGGCTTTTGGTTAAGATTATGACTAACATCGATAGTTTTTGTAGTTATGGGCTGCATGATGTGTGTGTGTGTATTTCATCTATGTACTTTTGACTGATGGTTTTATAATAGTTAATTTTGATGACAAATCGTTGTGTTCACGGATTGCTAATATTTGATCAAAATCTGTTTATTATAGAGTGTTATATTGATAATTCATGTTCTACATACGTTTGTGAGTTTCTGAGTGTTTCAGGAAACATGGTCTTCATTAATGAATTAGTGGTTTGATAGATTTTTTTGTAATTCATTGTAATTTTTCATGAAGTTGTAATTTTTTTTTTTTGTCACATTTCAATATGAGAGTTTGTTAGGCTTTTAGTGTTGGCAAATTTAGTATAAAAATATATTTTGTTGTAAGGTTTAGGTATAGGTTGAGTCAGAGTAAAACGATAATATATATTTTTGATTTAGAAATAATATGATTAAACTCTTGGTGGTGTAATGTAAAAAAAAATTGATTCAAAACAAGTAGCGAATATTTTTCAATTCCGATATTTACTAGCTCAAAACAAGTAGTCAATAGAAGTTTGAAAATTTGAAACTCAAAAGTTCAAGATCTTGTTCGAACGAAAATAAGCGGCATATTCAAAATGACTTGATCGATCACAGTTATGATCAAATCTCTATTGAATGGAAGATTAAAAGGACTTCCAAAATGCCCTATTCGCAAGTTTTTGAACGAAAGAACCACACGATAAATCACTACAAGAAAAACGATCTTTAGCGACGACCCTATCGTCGCTAAAGGCCTAAATGTCATTGATTAATATCAACGGCAAAAAAAATATCGTTGCCCATATAGTAGGGTTTGTTCAGTTGTATTTGTTTATCCGTGATGATCGACATTTAGAGTTGTCCCAAATATTTCTTTTAGCGACGTTAAAGGTTGTTGCTAATTATAGCCTAACATGTCGTCGTCACCAAACATCGCTGAAAGTTCCACACATGAGCTGACCTGTCAAGTTGTCACAGATTATAATATAGATATCTGTGACGACATGTGGTAGCTAGTCGTTACGAAAAGTGTATATATTTGCAATGACTTCTATTAGTCGTTGCAGATTTCGATATATCAGTGACAAGTGACAAGACAATTCAAAGTCATAACTGATAACTTATTTATTTATTTTCCAATTCCTGTAGGACATTTGTGCTCTTTACTAGCTACATTATTGCATAATCCGTTAAAAGATATTGCATCACTACAACAAATTAAACATGTTCTCAAACCAAATAACATCATTACTGCATATATAGGAAGTTCATTAATTACAATAAAAGTTGTCATCACTACAAATTTCTAAGCATAACATATAAGTTTTTCTTACCAAAGAACCCCACACTCATCACAAAAAACACCCTCACCCTCATTACAAAACCTAAGCCACATTAGTTTTAGCATCAACCCACATCAACAGAACATGTATTCAACAAAATAATATAGCTACATTTTGGCATCAACCCCATCAGCATAACACTATATATATTCAACAAAGTAATATAGGCAGCAAATTGAGGGACCTTAAAGTCATCGACAAGCTCGTTAGCTGTTGCTTTCAAGTCTTCATAGTACAGAGATGAAGCTTATTGCTTGGTTGATGATCAAATTAAGTTTAGATAGTGGAAGACGACCCAACTGATCCATTCACAACAATGTAAACTTTGGAATTATTTGTTGGCCATAAAGAATAAAAAGAAAAAAGATCAATCCAGACAAAAGATAGTGTAGGAATGTGATAAAGTTAAGTCTCATATTGAGTGGGTGAATTGTGAAGGCATTGGATAGGTGTTAAGTCCTATATTAATTACTTATATTAGGTGAGATCGAGTTATATAAGTGATTTTAATTAGAAAACTCTAATTATAAATTGATTAATCCATTTGAAGTATAACATTATGTGGCTATCGCTTCCCGCCTAGTTTTTGACGAGGAAGGTGGCATGCACTAACTCTAAATTATTTAAGATCACAATAAGATTATTAGAACGACATCAGTTTCAAAACATGGTTTCAATAATATTTAGCTGAAGTCCACAAAACTAATAATAAGATTAATAGACGCGTGTATAAATACACGTGTCTAGTTGAATACGTTTATTTTATACACTTGTCAATTGAACGCGTTTATTTTATACACGTGTTCAATTGGCCGCGTGGATTAATTACACGCGGCTAATGTGATGCGCATACTTCTAGCCACGTGTACTGTATACACGTGACTAATTGGACGCGCGAGTATGTAGACACGCGGTCAATTGTAAGGTTTTTTGTAGTGAAAGAACATGGAGAAATGTAAAAAAAAAAATGTAAGCACGAATCAACAGCAAGCTAGATTTGGCTCAAGATAAGTTGATCAGTTCTTTATAGATTTTTTTGGTTAAGCAGATTAGGGGCGTGTAATTCTAATAAACTATTCAGACTAATAGGAGACGGTATGACCTATGGAAGGATTTTACACCCTAAAGGAAGGATTTAATTTACACAAATGCTTTTTAGTTATGATCGATCGAATATATATAGGGGATATATATATGCAAATATGCAATTTTTTTCATTGTGTTCTAATCGCTCTGAGTTCGACTCTTTATGATCGATCATCCATTAATTAAAAAATAGCTAGACATGGAAATTGATTTAAAAAGTAGTAAATCGATTCTTGCCGTCGTTTTAGTACGTAATTTTTATTCCAATTGGATCAGTTCTTTAATTAGCTTTTTCTTCTAATGTTAAATCATATAAAATGCATGTTAAATCACCAATTTTAATTTCAAATGGAGTTTAATTAATATTCTAATATCCCTTCTCTTACTATAAATTAATTCAAATAGATTCGTTTCTTTATATTCTAAATATATTCTAACATTGTATATCCATGAGAGAGAGAGAGAGAGAGAGAGAGAGAGAGAGAGAGAGAGTTAATTACCTGGAAATAGCTGGTGTTGTGTTCAAGAAATCTAATTTATCTCCAGATCCATCTGATACAAGCCTCCAAGAATTAGGTCAAGATCTTAATATGAATAAAAATCAATACTTTTACTTAATTTGGAGTTTTCTTACGTCTTATGACTTGAATTTTAATCACATGTATGTTGACACTGTAACTGATATATACATCTCACACAGAAAACGAATAAAGAAAAGCTTTAAATGTGGAAGCTTTAAACATGCCTTCTACAGGTGCATGCATATATAAACATGTACATCTATATACCATAATTGTATGCTTGTGGTACATATGTGCATCTGTAAGCATGCATGTATGTTGGTAGAGATGATGAGAAGCATAAAGCAGAGCGATCGAGAGAATATTTAATAAAACAAACTTGCTGTAGAAGAAATCAGGGAATTAATAAGGGCAAAAGATGGCTAAGCAATATGAATTACCTGAGTAAGCTGCAGGTTTGTCAGTGTTGATCATCTTAACGTACAGTTCGATACATCTACCAAGCAAAACCAAATATAAAACAAGAAAACACCAATAAATAAATAGGGAAAAAAATACAAGTAAAATTATGGAAAAATTTCTTAAAGGAAAAAAAAATGTTATAAAATCCCAGTAAAAAATATAAAAAATCGAATCAGATGCTTCGCTTTCTGGATTTTTCTTGGTTAATTCCTTTAATAGCCAAAAGGTTGATGTTTGGTAAGGTCAGTATAATTGCCTCTATTATTGATAAATGATGGCTACTCTCTCTCTCTCTCTAAAAGTAGAAGTTGTCTTGTTTCATAAAGAAGAGACTCAACTGTTCATTCATCGAAAAAAAAGGAAGATGAGTGTTTTTTCAGCTGCACCACCTGTAAATGGCTCTTGACATGAGAAAGTGTTAGATCTTTGACATCCATTAGCCCTAAAACTGACTTTGGAGTAGCCCCTAATAGCCAACAATACAAGCAAAAGAAGAAAATCTAGGTTAAGATATTGTAAGAATCTCTAAAAGTAGTAGCTAGAGAGATCTGTACTTTCATATATGGCCACCAAGGAGCTCAACAGCATGGATAAAACGGGCATGAAGAGTAGTTGTCCAACGCATTCTTGGGGCCTCATGTTCCTCTTCAACCTTAATCTCATGAACCCATTTGAGAAATCCGAGGCCCAACCCATATATATTGATGTGAAACAGACATTCTCAAGAAGAGAGAGAGATGCGTGATGTTGCAAATAAACAATCGAAAAATATGGTACAGCTAGCTAGGTTGAGAAGGAGAAAGATCGATCTTGCTTTGTGTTCTTCCTTCCTCGGAGTATATATAGGAAAAGAGTAAGTTAGAAATTACATTTTTAACTTTAGCTAATCACAATGTTTATGTGGTAATTTCAACTAATAATCAATTTTTGTTAAAAATAAAAAATAAAAAATTAAGAATTAATTAGGACCATCACATTATTATCATATGATAATTATGAAATAACGGGCTTGTTTGCCAACTCTTTTTTTTTTTTTGTCATTTTATTAAAAATTAAAACATTAACAAATAACTTTCTTTACAAAATTCAAAAAAAAAATCACATTTATATCATATCGAAACATATACTTTTTCAACCAAAAAAAAAAAAAAACACTTTCTTAAAAATGGTTATCAAACACTATAATAGTTTCTAACCTTCCTGTATATTGAAAGGTTAAATTAGCTAAAACAAATTCAAGGGTTTCATTATAAGTGAATAGTTTTAACTAAAATTAATTAGTTATTTCAATAAGAAAATGCATCATATATTATATAATGGATATAACAAGACAAGGCAATAATAGGAGAATAAGATGTAATAAGTTGCAGGCATGCCCAGGCCCCATGCAGTCTACTGAAATCCATTCCAGTACGTTTAATCCGTGCTTCCAGTTCTGTGTTTCTCAAACACATCGATCGATCGATCGATGCGGGATTCCAAGGTACGTAAGAGATGAGTGAGAAATGATTTTGCAATCAATTGCTTTGATGGTGAAAGAGGGTGGAGAGAAAGAAAAAGCTTTTGCAACGTACAATTCCAACCATTTTTTGATACAAAGAAAGGAAGCCTATGATGCCCTTGTGTGCTTTTATGCTGAAATGGGTGGTTTTGCTTTGCTTAATTTATTGACCTTTTGTTCTCTTTTTCTTAACCGAGGCATAGGGCCCACCAAGTATTTGGATCTTTTTTTAACTGAGGAGGACCAGGTTAGTTGAAGTGAAATGATAAAATTGTCAAAAAAAAATATGAAAGGATTATTTTATTGTTTTTTTACTAACGGCTCAAGAGGAGCAGGAGAGGATCCTTATCCGTAGAGAGAGTTTTTTTTTTTTTTTTTTTAACAAAATTTCATACTCTTATTCAAACAGAACAATACACTTGATCCTTAAAAGCATTAAGGATCTAGGGACAATAGCTTCCTAATAACAATGTTGGAGATACTAATGAGAGTTTGAAACAAAATCATAGTACTAGCAGCTTTTTTGCAAGACAATGAGCTGCATTGGCTTCTCGATAAACAAATTGAAACTACGTGAATGTAACTTGCCGTCAATGAATACTCCAAAATATGGCCTGATTGAAGGTATGGAGGATTGAGTTATCTCCGATAATGAGCTGCATTCCTTAAAAATAACATCAAACCAGTTCTTAGCAAAATAAAGCTTCAACGCAGCTAAAGATTCTGCAATCTTAGCATCCCCGAAAATTTTTGTGAGACTACGACCCAAATTTCATGTAGTCCTTGCTATGATGCCCATCAATCATCCTTTATTTATTTATAGCGGTCCAATTAAGTTTTTGAAACCGTTCGGGGAGGACTCAAGAAGTTGTATCAGTCATTGCAGTCCGAACAGGTAGCATGATGATGACTGGTCAACTGCTTGCTTCTTGTTTTCCCGAATAATCTCACTGCAGCAGTATAGACTTCTTTGGATGGGTAAAAGTTTTTCAAAAACAAACTTATTTCCTAAATATCCACGGGCACTACTACAGTTCAGATTCTCCTTGCTAAAGCGTTGAAGACCGTCTTCAAAATCCCTTGAAAGTCCCCTGAGACACAACATTTTGGAAGGGTGATGTTTTATTCTCAAACATCTTGGGCTGCTGGACAAGACATAGAGCATGTATTAGAGATCCTCTTCTACTCCACAACATGGACAGTTTGCTTCTTCAATTACCTCCGCTTACGTAGGTTCAGGTGTGTGGGCAAATATTTTGACAAGCTCTCCAGCAAACATTTTTACTGCGTTTGGCACTTCCATTGCCCATAATGCTTCCATAATTCATGCCTGTGCTCGCTTGGGCTTTGAGCTACCCTTCTCTCATGTTTTCTTTGCTAGGTGGTAGGCACTCCGCACAGAAAAAAAAACCACTAGCAGTTCGCGCAGATCAACTTGTCTTCAGGCAGCAAAGGACTTAGTGGAATATTAGCTATGACTTGAGCTTCTTTTCCGTGAAAACTTCTTTAAGTAAAGCCACATTCCAATTCTTGGAGATGGGATTAATTAAAGAGGCCACCTTAAACTTGCTATCAATGATCCTGGGAGGATATTGGACCTGAAAAGTTTGTGGCGTTGGAGCCAACAATCTCCCACACCTTTATATTGCATCATTGCCCACCTCAAACCAAGCCTTTTGCAACAATTAGAATTCCATATACTTGCCAAACAAAAGAAGGGCGTGAGCTAGGGAAGCTCCAAAAGCTTCTAGGATGGTACTTGGTTCTGATAATTTGAGCTAAAAGAGATGAAGGATTTTGAATTAACGCACACCCTTGCTTAGCAAGTAGCGCCTAATTAAACAACAAATCCCGAAATCCTAGGCTCCACTGCTTTGGAACGTCACATCCTTTCCAAGACATCCAATGGATTTTTGAAGTTTGAGACATATGGCTCCAAAATTTTGCATCAAATTTATCTCCTTAATTAAGCAATAGGAAATTGAAACACACACATGCTATATGTAGGTATCGCTTGAATTACCTCTTTTAATACACTTCTTTACCAGCTTGGGACATAAATTTTACCTTCCAATTAGTGATCTTCTTCGTGACTCTATCTTTAATAAACCCAATGACTGATTTGTAATTAATTTTGTGGTATACAAGACTCAGGTGCTTGCTGCTTCAAGCCACAAGGTTTTCCCACGAAAGAAAAAAAAAATTCTAAAAAAAAAAAAAAATTACCATAAATTTCATTTTGTTTGTTCCCCCCCCCCCCCCCTAATTTTTTTTTTTTTTTTTTAATTTGGCCCCCCAAATTACAAAAGCTGGCTCCGCCCTTGAGTATCAAAATGAATTCAAATGTTCTAAGGTATGCCAAAAAAATAATTTACTTCTTACAGTCAAATTTTGTCTACTGACTTAATTAACGAATTATGTTAGAGTGACATTAATTGATTTAAAACAAGATATGCATTTCATTTTATTGTCTTTGACATGTTACACTATCGAAATATGTTAATTTAGTAAAAGATAGTGAGAGATTGAATTGGATATTCATAAGAAAATTTGACTATATAGAGTCGGTTTTTTTTTTGGGTTAAATACAATTCACCCCTGAAGTTGTCGGCCATTTTCAATTTGGCTACCAAAGTTTAAAAATTGCAATGTACCCCTCCAAAGTTGCAAAAATTTTCAATTTTGCACTCCGTTTGGTTTGACGGTCAAACCAGACGGAATTTTGACCACTCCAAAATGACGTCGTTTTGCCATTTTTGGGAACACCCAATAAAAAGTTGACACGTGTCCATTAAAAATAAAAATTATAAAATTTAATAAAAATAAATAAAACAAAGATATTTATTTTTAAAAAAAAAATTAAACAAAAAGGAAAATACTAAGGGGTGGCCTGGCCACCGCCACTGGGGATGGCCGCACGACACCCCAGAGGTGGCTGGGGTGGCTGGGGCCACCCACTGTGGCTGGGGTGGCCTTCGGCCAGCCCTAAAAGGAATTTAGGGGTGGCCCAAAGGCCACCCCCGGCCACCCCCATTGGCTAGGGGTGGCCAGCCACCTCCAAACGGGTGGGGCCCCCTAAAGATTTTTTTTTTTTAAAAAAAGAACAATTATTTTTAAAAATTTGTAATTTATCCACAAATTTTTAAAAAATTTAATTCACCCCTAAAAGGGCAAAACAACGTCATCTTGCCCTCACCAAACGACGTCGTTTTGGAGTGGTCAAAATTCCTTCTGGTTTGACGGTCAAACCAGACGGAGTACCTGAATTGAAAATTTTTACAACTTTAAGGGGTACATTGCAATTTTTTAAACTTTAGTAGCCAAATTAAAAATGGCCGACAACTTCAGGGGGGTGAATTGTATTTAACTCTTCTTCTGTTTTGGTGCATATCTCAACAACCGCCTCAAAATTCATTTTAATTCCACATAAAACTAATTGCAAATCAAGTAATTAATCACGTCACATGGGATACTGAGTTAGGCTCCGTTTGAAATCCAATGGGGATTTCAAACAAGGCCTTAATGTTTGCTAATTATTTCCTCTTTTTTCCCTCTTTCTCTTTTCTACTTAAAAAATTAAAACATTAATAAATAATTTTTCTTATAAAATACAAAAAAAAAAAAAAAAAAAATTATAATTCAAACCTCCTTTTAGTCCTTACACCTTTAATCTTTTTATACAATTTTGTTATTAGTGAAAGCTTTTTACCCTTGAGATTTGAACACAATACCTTTCTTTCAACAAAAATAAAAAAAATAAAAATGGTACGAGAATATGTGAATTTTAACCCAGGGCATTGTCAGCCAAATTAAGAACATGCAAAGCAAAATTATACAAGTTCGTGGCATATCGCAATAATGCTCGCGTTCAATTTTTTTCAATCTAGCTAATACCATATGATGGAGACCTCTAAATGATTGTGTGGTGCCTTTCTAGGTAGTTCTTGAAAACTTGGGTTAGTAATTTAGGTGCCTCCATGATAGCCTTGCTTGTTGCATGGATTGAAGCCTATCATCACAGCCATCTACGAGATTTAAAAAAAAAAAAATTGAAGATCCCTTCTCTTAAAAGCATATGAGAGGATTCTCTTGTCTGAACAGGGGACTCTATCGTCCGAGCAAGGGGCTTACCTGTGAAATCTTCTGTGCGAGTAG
>JAJPGS010002311.1:0-31057 GCA_028654335.1 Alnus rubra | reverse complement strand
AGAAAGAAACACAAACTCCTCAACCCATAAGGGTTAGGAGAGCAAAACCTCCATCGAAACAAGTCCGGGAGGACAAAACTCCTGCCCTAACAAACAGAGAGAAAACTAACCTCCAATGGAAAGCCATGAGGAACAAAACCTCCTAGAGACTAGGAGACAAGGACCGGGAGGAGGAAGGCATGGGCCTCCCTGCATATTATAAGCGTAAAAGGGTTAGTTTTTAATTGAATTTACCTGCAAGTTTTAGTCTGAAGAGGCCAGGCGGTGCCATACAACTGAGAAAGCCTTCTGCAATTGAACCCTATCAAGCAACAAAAACCAATTAAAACCAACCCATTAAAATTGGAGTGCAACTTCTGTCCGGTTATGGCAAAAAACATGGTTTTTTGCCCACCAATAATCACTCAACACATCAGCTAAAACCAAAAATGAAATGTTGCTTGATGTACCAGATCTCTCTCACAAATAACCATTTTTCCTTCAAAAAAATATAGAAAACCCCCCATCGCCAAATCACGATCACCCTAAAGAAAAACTTCTCCAACTGACGGCATCTCTGCAGCCCCAAATTTGCAACCCCACTGTGGCACTGCGCAGGCCGGATGCTACCGCCACCGCCCGCAAACGCCATTAGGGTGGGCAAATTATCGCCTACCGCGTACCGACAGCTTATCTAACCGAACCGAACCGCCATCGACCGCATGCCGACTTTACCGACTAATTTTCGGTTCAGTAGTCGGTATAAAATTTTGTTCCGAAAGCCGATTCGGTAACCGAACCCCTTTATTCCGACCAATTAACTTAACCGACATAAAACGAAACAACGTCATTTTAGTAAGAAGAACGAAACGTTTGATCCTTTTCTTTTTTTTTTTTTTTCTTTTTCTTTTTTCCTTTAAAAAAATCAAAACGAAATCGTTTCATTACCCATGTTAACTGAATGTTAACGATTTAACCGACCACCTATTAACCGCTTTACGACTTAACCGACTGCCTATTAACCGCTTAACCGAAATAAATTTACCGACTGCATTCCGACAAAACTCGGTTAACCGACCACATTAACCGACTTAATTGTCTGCCGAACCGATGCCACCCCTAACGCCCATGCCGAACCCAACTCGATCCAAATGACAGGTATGGCAGCTGCAAGCCAGCCTTCATACAAGGCTGTGAAGAAGATGAGTTAAGTAGTCCTAGAGAAGATCTTTATACTTTTGAAGAGCTAACAAATACAGATTGGCCTCTCTCTAACTACGTGTTGTTGAAGACTTGAAGCCTTACACTGAAGAGTTGTGCAAAAATCTTGCATGGAAGATTGTATGTGTGCTATTGCCATCTTCAGATTAGGCAATAGCTGTTGGAAGAAGAAGCTACCTCTGTCAAATGGGAGAGTGGACATCGGCCTCAATAACAGGAAGGTTCTTATCAAAATTAGAAAAAATAATAATTTCACCTTGCCGGGTCCTCGTTTTGCCAATCCCAGAACTAAAGAAGAATCACAAGAACAATTTGATCATTAGGTCGGTGCTTCTTGGTGGCTCTGTTTTTGTTAACGTTATATTAATTGTGTGATTTGTGTTGGCTTTTTCTCATTTACCGCAAGAAATTTCAGACGATTATCACGAAGGGTGGTGCTGTGGACATGAATTTGCGTTGTTTTACTTACAAAGAGCTTGTAGAAACTACAGATGGGTTCAAGGAAGAATTGGGAAAGGGTGCTATTGGTGTTGTTTACAAAGGAGTAATACAAACGGGTTCTAACGTCCTAGCAGTCAACAAGATAGGTGGACACAGGTTCTTCTTCCAACCATGTTCATGTGGAAACCCGTTTTGGTCTTGTTCCCAACTCCCCGTCCCGCTTGAACACGTCGATCAGACCTTGCCCATCGGAATAGGTGGACCTCCACTTCTGGCACCTTCGTCTTCATAGTCCCGAGTTCCTGGTCGGATCCGTGCGTGAGGAGAACCATCCGTGCTTGAGACAGAGAGTTACCGGTGTAGGATTTTCTCAGAAGTTCCGACATAGGCGGGGGCGTTCGAGCCTGGGCAACGGTCGTCTCGCGGCGGCATATGGGAATAACAACTGATGGAGATCAAGGCACCGCTTCGAAGGATCTCGTTCAAGTACCAATTGAGCCGGTTACGAGAGCACGAGCAAAGAAGTTCAAGGATGTACTCAACGGACTCATTCAAGAGTTATGGGCTCAAGCAAATTCGTGGAGGCCCAATGAGCATGATCCACGTTCTAGAAGGATCCGGTCAAGGCTAAGAATTGGCAAAAATATTTGGGTCTATTCTAGAAGGATCGGATTGCATGGCTATTCTAGGCGCCACTTTCTTTCCTTTTATGTTGTCTTTTGTTTCCTTCTATATGACTCTAGGGGTCCAGCTTTCTTTCCTATTTTAGCGTCTTTTTTTTAGGCAAGTAGGGATTTATTTTAGCTTTGATTAGGAGGGTGAGTGTCCAGCCTTTATTGCCTTATATGTCTTGTGTGTTTTAGGAAGGTAAGGATTCTTTCCTTACCCATTTTCGGCTTTAATTAGGTTTTCTATGTTAGGTTTTTTTCCTTGTAATGTCAGCCATTTTAAATAGGTGCATAAGCAATGGAAAATGAGACATTGATTATTTATAAAACTTGTGAGGTTTATTCTCTTTGGTTCTTTGAAGAACTACGCGAACTTATCGAAATTTCCCATGGCGTTCATCTCGACTTATCAAACGGAGTTTCCACCACCGTTTGTGGCGTCTTCCTTATACCGAGGTTCTTGTTTGTCATAAACAACGGGTCGAGGTCTTCCATTCGAATATGTCCATAGAACGATCTTGGGTTCCCTTTCGTTGTTGGGTCTCGTTATTCTTGACGGGGTTCACATCATTTTTTCCCTCCTCTTGAAAATGATTTGCCCTCAAATCATCACCTACATCAAAAGGACTCAAATCAGTAACATTAAAAGTGGCACTTACATTGTACTCACCAGGTAAATCTAGCTTGTAAGCGTTGTCATTGATACGCTCGAGGACTTGGAAAGGACCATCTCCTCTTGGGAGCAATTTGGAACGTCTTTTCGCCGGGAATCTTTCTTTTCTCATATGCAGCCAAACCCAATCTGGGTTCAAAAACCAGGTTGCGACGTCCCTTGTTGGCTTGTGTGGCATATTGTTCCGTTCTTCGCTCAATGTTGAGTCTTGCTTTCTCATGAATCTGCTTCACAAAGTCAGCTTTCTTTTTGCCATCTAAATTAACGTGCTCCGTCAAAGGTAAAGGAGATAAATCCAATGGAGTTAAAGGATTAAACCCATACACAATTTCAAATGGCGAAAATTTGGTAGCAGAATGAACAGCTCTATTATATGCAAACTCAACATGTGGTAAACATTCTTCCCATGTTTTGATGTTCTTTCTAATGATTGCCCTCAATAGAGTAGACAAAGTCCTATTTACTACTTCAGTTTGACCATCAGTTTGTGGATGACAAGTAGTGGAAAACAATAGCTTAGTACCTAGCTTACACCACAAAGTCTTCCAAAAATAGCTCAAGAACTTAGCATCTCTATCCGAAACAATTGTCCTAGGCATGCCATGTAATCTCACAATCTCTCTAAAGAACAAATCAGCAACATGCGAAGCGTCATCCGTTTTGTGACATGGAATAAAATGTGCCATTTTAGAAAATCTATCCACGACCACAAAAATTGAATCTCTTCCACGTTTAGTCCTAGGCAATCCTAACACAAAATCCATTGAAATATCAATCCAAGGCTCACTAGGAATTGGTAAAGGAGTATACAAACCGTTGGGCTGCACTTTGGATTTAGCTTGCCTACATGTGACACATCTACCACAAATCCGTTCGACATCTCGTTTCATGTGAGGCCAATAGAAGTGTTCCTGCAAAATAGCTAAAGTCTTTGCAACTCCAAAATGTCCCATT
The DNA here is from genome assembly GCA_028654335.1 of Alnus rubra. Taxonomy (NCBI): domain Eukaryota; kingdom Viridiplantae; phylum Streptophyta; class Magnoliopsida; order Fagales; family Betulaceae; genus Alnus; species Alnus rubra. Next base: position 27,121 of record JAJPGS010002311.1, on the reverse strand, counting down.
AATCCCCCACCATGTGATTCCTGCACTAATAACTCCCTCATAGAACAGTTAGGCACGCATAGCTTATTTTCTCGAAATAGGAATCCATCAAGCCTAAAGAACTTACCAGAGGCGATTTTCTCACAAGCTCTATATTCCTCACAAAATTCGTGGTCTTCAGCATATAATTCTTTAATGTGTTCAAAACCAAGCAATTTTGCATCAAGTGTGGAGAGTAAGGCATACCTGCGAGAAAGTGCATCGGCGACTACATTCTCCTTACCTTGCTTGTACCGAATGACGTATGGAAACGTCTCTATGAACTCCACCCATCGCGCCTTTTGTTTATTGGCCCTTCAAGTGTTTCAAGGACTCATGATCGGTGTGAATCACGAACTCCTTAGGCCATAGATAGTGCTGCCAGTCTCTAAAGCCCGAACCAATGCATACAACTCCTTGTCATAAGTTGGGTAGTTTAAGGCTGCCCCGCTGAGTTTCTCGCTGAAGTAAGCAATTGGTCGTCCTTCTTGCATAAGAACGCCTATACCAATACCTGAAGCATCACATTCAATTTCAAACGTTTTAGAAAAGTTAGGTAAAGACAACAAAGGTGCGTTAGTCAGCTTCTCTTTGATTAATTGAAATGCTTTCTCTTGTTCTTCTCCCCACCGAAATCCAACGTTCTTCTTGATCACTTCGGTAAGCGGTGCGGCTAAGCTACTGAAGTCCTTCACGAACCGCCGGTAGAAACTAGCAAGTCCATGAAAACTACGAACATTACCTACACTTGTGGGGCTCGGCCAATCTTGGATTGCACGTACCTTCTCTTCATCAACCTGTATACCTTGTGCACTAACAACAAATCCCAAAAATACAAGCTTATCGGTGTAAAAAGTGCACTTCTTTAAATTAGCAAACAACCTTTCTTTCCTTAGCACATCTAAAACGGATTTCAAATGTACTACATGATCGTCTATGTTTTTGCTATAAATGAGTATATCATCAAAATAGACAACAACAAATCTGCCTATAAATGCACGCAAAACATGGTTCATAAGTCTCATAAAGGTGCTCGGAGCATTAGTCAAACCAAAAGGCATAACTAACCATTCATACAAACCATATTTTGTTTTAAAGGCGGTTTTCCATTCATCTCCTTCTTTTATCCTAATTTGATGATAACCACTTTTTAAATCAATCTTAGAAAATATGCAAGAACCATGCAGCTCATCTAACATATCATCTAAGCGTGGGATAGGATGACGATACTTTACCGTTATGTTGTTGATGGCTCGGCAATCAACGCACATTCTCCACGTCCCATCCTTCTTAGGTACAAGTAAGACCGGAACCGCACATGGGCTCATGCTCTCCCTCACGTGCCCTTTCTCCAACAATTCACTTACCTGCCGTTGAAGCTCCTTTGTCTCCTCGGGATTGCTCCTATAAGCTGGTCGGTTTGGGATGGTTGCACCGGGAACAAAATCAATTTGATGTTCAATCCCTCGGATTGGAGGTAACCCATGTGGTGTTTCCTCGGGGAAGACATCCTCGTACTCCTGCAAAAGAGAAACAATAGAACTAGGCAAAGCAAGGTCAAGTTCGTTAGTGTTTAAAAGTGCCTCTTTGTACAAAAGTACAATCATCGGCTGTTTTGAAAACATTGCCGCTTGATCTCACTCACTTTTGCATAGAAATTCTTTTGTTTTCTCTCTGATTTTCTCTCAAGGGCCGAACTTTGATTTTCTTTTTCTCTCTCATTTTTCTCGGCCTCTCTCTGATTTTCACTCTTTTTCTTTTGCTCACTCTCTTTCTTTTGATCACTCTCCTTTTGTAATCTCACTTGATCCTCGTATACTTGCTGCGGTGTCAATGGTACAAGAGTGATTGATCGTTGATTAAGTACAAAAGAGTACTTGTTCGTAAAGCCATCATGCTTCACTTGCCTATCGAACTGCCATGGACGCCCTAGCAATAAGTGTCCCGCCTGCATCGGTACTACATCACACAACACTTCATCTTCGTATTTACCGATTCGAAATGCAACTAACACTTGCTTGTTCACCCTTATCTCACCACTATCATTTAGCCATTGTAACTTGTACGGTCTAGGTGCTTTACCATGGGCAATCCCAATTTCTCCACCATAATTGTGCTTGCAACATTAGTACAACTACCACCATCAATAATCACACTACATACCTTGTCTTTAACGTAGCACCTAGTGTGAAAGATGTTCTCCCGCTGTACTTCATCAACTCCTTTTGCTTGCAAGCTCAATGCTCTCCTCGCCACCAATGTCAATGCGTCAGGGGCTAAATACTCCTCCTCGGAAACATCCTCCAATGGCGGCATGTCGTCGGTGTCGGAATCTTCATCATCGGTCACAATTTCACCATTGGCTTGCAACACCATGACTTGCTTGTTTGGACATTGACTTGCTATGTGCCCCTGCCTTGACATCTAAAACATTTAATATCACGATTCCTAGAGGTAGAGGCTTCGGTTTTACCTTGAGGAACGTGGCTGGTGGTCGGACTTGGGCTCGGGTTTGGGCGTTTGTGACTTGTCCAGCGGCTTGGCATGACTCGATTTCCAAGAGGTAGAACTAGAGTTATGGCCTGCACGTGTCCCACTCCCTCTCTTGAGTTGTTGTTCCACTTTGATAGCCATATGCACCATATCTTCCAATTCCACATAATGCTGCATCTCTACCTTATCATGGATCTCCCGGTTTAAGCCAAGTAAAAATCTAGCCATTGTAGCCTCCCGATCCTCCTCTACATTAGCGCGGATCATAGCAATCTCCATCTCCTTGTAGTAATCCTCTACGCTTCGACTCCCTTGTCTAAGACCTTGTAGCTTTTTGTACAACTCTCGGTAGTAGTAACTTGGAACGAACCGCTTTCTCATCACTACTTTCATCTCCTCCCATGTGTCTATTGGGCGTTCTCTATTCCGCCTCCTGTTTATCACAAGCTGATCCCACCAAGTAATAGCATATTCAGAAAATTCAATCACGGCTAATTTTACCTTCTTTGTCTCGGAGTAGTTTGGCAATCAAACACGAACTCCATCTTCTTCTCCCACTCAAGATATGCCTCAGGATCAGATCTACCTTGAAAGGACGGAATCTTCATCTTAATACCACCCAAGTTGTTATCTTCACGATTCCTAGCTTCTCTAAATCTTCCTCCAGGTCTCCTATTGTTAACAATGGAATCCCGATCTTCTTCTTCATCAAAACCAGACCCATAACGCTCTTCATCCTCCTCCCTCGGTGGAACTCTTTCCCTTCTACGCAAATTACGACCGTTTTGTGGTTGCTCCTCACGTCTATTCTCCATCTGATCTATCCGTTCGTGAACCTGCTCCATCTCATCTTCATCACACGCCTCATCTCACTCATCATGGCCTCCATAAACACTTTCGGATCAGCCAATTTTGTATCCTTCGGCAATGCTCTTACCACTATCGTGAGACATGATTGCTGCAAAACAAAGGTTAGAAAAAAAAAAAAAAAAGAACCTCACGAATCACTCCCTTACGTGTTTACACTCAAGAATGTGGATCACTCTCCACTCGTGTTTCACTCAAAAGAATATGGCTTTTACCCTCTGATGTTCTCACCACTCTTGCCTTTTTCCACTCGATAATTCTCTTTCAGTTCTTTTGAAACTAAACAAACAACTCAAAATTTCCAGCAACAATTTACCCAGAACTAATCAGGAATCTCATATTTGAACACAAGGAATATGGAAATTTTCAGATTAGAATTAGAAGGAATATGGCAATTTGGAATTTTGGAAGCACAGAATAGTGAATTTTTTTTTTTTTTGGACTCCTTTTGTCTTCTTCTTCAGTCTCTCTTCTTTTCTTTTTTTTTCTTTTTTTTTCTTTTTAATGATCAGCAACTAGCTTTTGAGAATAATGAAATAAGATTTCGAAATAACTAAGAGATGTGAGACAGACCAATAGTTTAGACATACAACAAACAAAGATTGAACAGATAGGGTAAAGAAATTCGGCTAAGAAGAGATAAATGACGTGGACGGCTAAAGAAGAAACACAGGATGAAGATGTTAAAAGGATAGGCAAACTTGAACTAGAACGTGCTCTGATACCAAATGATGTGAACCGTCAAGAATAACGAGACCAAACAATGAAAGGGAACCCAAGATCGTTATGGACAGATCGAATGGAAGACCTCGACCCGTTTTATGACAAACAAGAACCTCGGTTATAAGGATTGACGTCCCCATCGCTGGGAATGAGATGTGCTTATATGTATAAATGCACCCTTTATGACACAACGCGTTTTAAAGCCGTGATGGCAATGAACCTATCAGAACTACGCAGTTACGGCCGCTGCGAGAGCAATCCCAGATGGGTGACCTTGGAAGTCTGGTATGGGAGCCAAAAGCGGACAATATTGTGTCATTGGGGGGATGTGTTACAATGGTATCAGAAGCCATTGCCCAGCCTGAGATGTGGGAGCGTGCACAAGCCCAAAGAGGGTTGCCGGCGGGCACTCGCTGGGATGCAAGAATGGGGGGATCCCATGAGGGTCGCCAGCGAGGACGCTGGTCAAGGGGGGTGATTGTGACGTCCCACATCGCCTGGAAGAGGATGTGCTTATATTGTATAAATGCACCATTTATGACACAACGGTTTTAAAGCCGTGAGGCAATGAACCTATCAGAACTCCGCAGTTAAGCGAGCCGCCGCGAGAGCAATCCAGGATGGGTGACCTCCTGGGAAGTCTGGTATGGGGAGCCAAAAGCGGACAATATTGTGTCATTGGGGTGGATCGTTACAAGAATACACCACAAATGTGGTGGAACCTCCGTTTGATAAGTCGAGATGAACGCCATGGAAATCCGATAAATTTGCGTAGTTCTTCAAGAACCAAAGAGAATAAACCTCACAAGTTTTATAATCAATGTCTCCTTTTCCATTGCTAATGCACCTAATTTAAAGGGCTGAACATTACAAGGAAAAAAACTAACATAGAAAACCTAATTAAAGCTGAAAATGGGTAAGGAAAGAAATCCTTACCTTCCTAAAACACACAAGACATATAAGGCAATAAAGCTGGACGCCCACCTCCTAATCAAAGCTAAAATAAATCCCTACTTGCTAAAAAAAAGACGCTAAATAGGAAAGAAGAGCTGGACCCCAAGAGTCATATAGAATGAAACAAAAGACACATAAAAGGAAAGAAGTGCGCTAGAATAGCCATGCAATCCGATTTCTAGAATAGACCCAAAATATTTCTTGCCAATTCTTAGCCTTGACCGGATCCTTCTAGAACTTGAATCAAGGTGACGATTCTTTGTTGCCCACGTGGATCATGCTCATTGGGCCTCCGAATTTGCTTGAGCCATAACTCTTGAATGAGTCCGTTGAGTACATCTTGAACTTCTTTGCTCGTGCTCTCGTAACCGGCCCAATTGGTACTTGAACGAGATCCTTCGAAGCGGTGCCTTGATCTCCATCAACGGCGTTCAAGCTTTTTTTGGTGTTTTGAAGAAATCAGAGTTGAGTCTCGAGTGTTTTTAGCAGTGTTGAAGAAATCAAAAGGATGTTTTGATTCTATTTGATATTTAGTTCATGGCTGTCCTGACTTACATGTCAACTCCTCAGGTTTTTGCCACTCCTGGATTGAAGTTATCCCTTAAAGATGATCGAAAAGGGTTAAAAGAACACATAAAACATTTAAAAAATGCAATTACTTAATAAAAAAACCGAAAAGAACGAAGAAGCCGTAGAAGCAAGAATTTGCGAGATCACAGTGACAAGAAGAATTATGCGTGCCATCCTTGCACTCGGGCATACTAATTTTTTATGTATCGTTCCAATTTTATCGGATGTCCCGAAGGACGAACTCTTACGTTTTGCTTTGCATTATAAACTCATCTTCATGTTCTAACTGAGCGATGTGGATGCGATAGCTCCAACTAAAGCGCGACCTTTACGTTTTAAATTGGGCCGGTGCACGTCTTAAATTAGGCCCGACCGAGTATCCTATATCTATCATATCCAAGTGAGTCATATTGACTCGGTGCTTTCGAGATCTGGGCCTCCTCTCTATAGACACGAAGATAAGTAAATGTATGTATATTTGCTCTGATTTATAATCTCAGTCAACTTTTTGGATTTTATATTACATACGTAATAAATAGAAGTAAAGGGGTTTTTTTTTTTTTTTCTCACTGAAAATACTAGTGTGTTTGAGTGTTTGATTTTTGAAATCATAATTGAATTAATATTTGGTTCGCGAATTTCACGGCAAATAAAATGTGTTTGGGTGAGAGTTGTATGAGATTGTTTTTCACGAATAACCATGAAAGGAAATGATTGAAGGTATGAAAAAATGTATATAATGATTAGAGTTATGAAAATTAATGTAGAATAATTATTGCTTAATAATTATAAAAATGACTTAAAAACTAATATTTAATATAAATTAATTTGCTTTTTTGAATCTAAGATAACTACGGATGATTTTTTAATTTTTTTTTTTTGCGTTTAATATAAATTAATTTACTTTTTTAAATCTAAGAAAAATACGGATTTTTTTTTCCATTTAATATAATTTATTTGCTTTCCTAAATATAAAATAAAAACTTTTTTTTCTTTTTTTTTTGCGTTTAATATAAATTAATTTGCCTTTTTAAATCTTAGATAAACACGGATTTTTTTTTTTTGAGTCTAATATAAATTTATTTGCTTTTTAAATCTAAAATAAATACAGAATTTATTATTATTATTATTATTTTGCATTTAATATAAATTAATTGCTTTTTTAAATCTAAGATAAAAATAATTAAAAAAAAAAACATAAATCTAAGAAAAAAACTAACAGGTGAATTCCGAACAAAGCTTTGCAACGAGTCAAACACATGGCTCCATTATAGTTCATGAACGGTACTAAAAATAAAACAGTTCAAGTAGCAAATCCAAAAAATATCCGACAGATATTATACAATAAAATGTGCCTAGTAGAAGCAAAGAGATGCATAACAAACAGTGGTATTTACATACCATAGACAGTACAAACCAAATAACTTCATGCAAACATAAACCAAATAGCAACACTTTTCTCAACATCAAGACACCAAGTACTCACCATGAGGCCACCTTCCCTCAACTCACCGTCACAAAGATATAAATTCCGATGGCAATCATTATGATGAACAGCTCATCAAAAAATTTAGCATCGCTATCTTCCTTCGCGGGTACAAAAGAGAGGTTAGGTCCATCCATCATGCCATTGTCACTTGCGAAATCAGTCAAGCATTTGGTGTAGAATGCCAATAAAACACATTATAACAATTAATATTGTCACATAGGTTGGTCCTAAAACACATTCAAATAACATAAACGTTTAGCAAAAATAAAATAACACATTACAATAAACACAGATTGTCACTCCAGGGGCTTCAGCTTTGATAGCCAAGCCACGTGTCACATCAGAGACAACTTTTTAATAAAAATCAATTTTTTTTAAAAAAAGAGGGTGATGAATGGAGGATGAGAGTCTCATCTTTAGCATTTTCCATTAAGAAAGAAAATGTTTGTGTACGAGCTTTTTTTCCGTGTAACATGTATAATCGGAAACCAAAAAAAAAAGAATATTCAATAATATTTAGCTATAATCGGGATCTACATTCCTACAAATACTGAATAAGAAATGTTCTTGCTTACACTACAAAATTAAAACAAAAAATTAGAACTAACCCTCCAAGACCGTGTTCTTGGACAGTCCTTGTGGACTGGCTTCACTTGAGGAGATCGGAGTTCGAAGCACTAGAGGAACAAGATGACTCTTGAGTGATGAGCTTGGATACAAGGCATGGATGTGTTATGCCTTCCAAAGGCCGAACTTATAGACACCCCAAACTACCGTGCGAACCTTTCAAATCAACCTCACCACCTCCCTCGATCACAACACGCAGCCCAAAAAATGGTCGCTGGATGTGAGTAAAGAGGAGTAAATAGAGAAGAAGGGGAAAAAAAATAATTGAAACAAATCCAAGAATGCTGCTATGGCGAGATCTGCAGAAGATTATCTATCCTGATACAGCGATTCGAACGGCCATATAAATTGGGGGTGATGGGTATCTTCAGACTGAAAAGCCAGCTTCGCAGGTGAGGCTCGTACCGGAAACTCGATCTCTGTGTTTTCCTTCTTCTTTCTTTCTTCAACAAGGAAAGTCAGGCGTTTTGCTCGGCCTTCACGTTTTTCCTGCAGGACCTGCACGCTTTCCCTCTGACGCCTGAGTTTCCACATGGTTTACTGTGTTGCGTTGGAATTTGAATTTCAATCAATTCGTGGCGTTTTCGGGTTTCATTCTGGGCAGAAATTATTTTTATTCAAACATCCGGCCCGCCTAAAAAAAACCGTTACTGTAGCAAAAAAATCAAAATTATTTTTGCCTCCAAACGCACCATAAAGCTTGTGTCAATAGGAGCTAAAGGACACGCCATGGGCCCTCACCGGAGACCGGAGAGAGGAGGAGACGCTGACATCACCTGAGGAGTGAGGAATTCCCAGTGGAGATGGGTCTTCATCCCAGCCATCATTAATTCCTTATGATGTGATCAAGGAATGACAGTGGGGTTCCTTTCGAGAAGAAGAGGTGGGAAGTATAGTATAGAGAGGCTGAAAGCAGAGAAAGAAAAGGTTGGGGAAGAGCAGACAAGGGACACGTGGCTTGATAAGAAGAAGAAGACGTTGGGATGAGAAAATATTGATCCGCTCGAGGGACAACAGACGTTGGGAGAAGTAAAAAGCTTCAGTTGCTCAAGGCACACGTGGCTGAACCTCAAGAATCTGATTAATGACAATAAAAATTCCCTTGCAAATAAATTTGGATCAAAAAGATCGATAACCCTTGTAGCTTCTCCTTTGTTAGCCACCATTAATGGGCAGTGGGCACACCATATTTGGCTATTTGCCAGAGGTTTGAGTATAAACACAAGAATTAATTCGATATAATTCACTGACCAAATAAAGGATAAAATTAACAGTTCTTTCCATGTATAATATTATTAGTAATCAAATATACAAAAATGGTTATACATTTCAGAACGTTACAACCAATTTTATTGAGAACCTGATGTAGAGACAATAAATACAAAATGAAGAGATGATATACATGAGAGAGATACCAGAGATGAATTTGCTTTGAAATGTGAACCCCCACACTGCTTTACAGTAATCTTCACATTATACTGAGTCAAGATCCTTATTGAATGAAGAAATGCGTAATTAACCTCTTTACACTGCATATTTGGGAGAACAATGCAAATTTTGTTCATCTCATCTTGGAAGATAGTGACTGATCTAATGCTTCAAGGTTCTCCAGAAAGATCACTAGATGGTGATGATGATGACGACAACTCGTCCGCGCCATAATTCCACAGGTGCTTCAGCTCACCTCTCACCAAACCCAGTATAACAATAAGACCTGAAAACAAAACCGGCGAAGGATGGAAACAGTCCAGAACATACAAATATTTCATTGACAAGGGAAAATATATATATATATATATATATATATATATAGAGTAATGCTACACATCATCCTCTTGTCCTCCTTTTGTCCCCCCAAAATTGATGTGGCTCTTAAAATCACCATTGAATTTTTGATATATCACTCTTGAATTTTGATCCAATGGTGATTTTAAGAGCCACATCAATTTTGAGAGGACAAAAGGAGAACAAGAGGATGATGTGTAGCATTACTCATATATATATATATATATATATATATATATATATATATATATATATATATATATATCCTACCGTAGAAGAGAAAAAATTCCTTTGATTAGCAAACCAGAAAGAATGAAGTCTACCTAAAGCCAAATAACACAATTTATTACCTAGTGTACATGGAACAAGGTAGAGTAGTGCAGGTTGACCATGCCCATCCATTAGATATAAGCCCAGGTATGTAAAGAAAAGGCCTGAAGCAGGAAAACCCTTCTGTCAGTATCACAGAAAAGACAACATAGGAACATTGCAGCTGCTCAGAAGCACCGAATCTAGGTATTATTATGATAAATAACAAAACTTTTAAGTCGTAAATCAACATAGACATAGAACTGTGAACTGTGAACTTGAACTATCAACAATCCTAGAAGAGAATTAACACAACCACAGGAATATTTTTTTCCAGTTCTCAGTAAAGATGTAACATCAATGACCGAGTGAAGGCTGACACTTACCCCGACACATTTCCCAGTGTATTGCTTAGAAAAAAAGAAAAAAATTAAGGCTGAAACTTAACAAATTACCAACGTCAGTTGTGCATACTGAAGCAACATAGGATACCATGATTCAATTCCACCAGTCAATTACAACTATAGAAGTTGTCGTAGTCATTCCGAAACAAGAACCTACAGAATTTGTTGGGACTTCAGTTGTCTGTGAAAGCCTTTATTGCATTACCAAGGAGAGTGCATAGGATTTGAACCATTCATAAATAGTGGATTTCAGGATCCCTTGCTCTAAGATGATCTACTTGGAGTATCCATTACCAAATGTACAGGAAGGGAGATAGAAGGTTCATTCCTAAGACCTCTAGGAACTTACAAATAAATCCCTCTGAAACCATTTAGCAGTACTAAAAGACCTAATTAAAGAAATCAAAGTTGAAATTCATATCTTCTCAAAACACAAAATCAAGGATGAGTAACACAATTTCCCATTTCAAATGATCATCAGCATTCTCAATGTGTAGCTTGCACACTATGTCTGGCATCCAATGTTAAGTCTACTATTTGACTGTTTATTAGAAACTAGCAATGAATCCAAGATATATCCCCTATAAAGAAATATCCAGAACATCTAACAGGATTATGGCTAACACCTTAAAAATTACATGATATCAAAAGGTGCTTAAGAAGATTAGCACTAACTCGTATTGTCAGACAAATGGCAGATCAGTCTGACCTCTAAAGAGCAGATTACTATCATCCATCCAAAAAAAGAGGGGGTGTTCAAATGGGCCAGAAAAAAGCATCATACTATTTCAGATAGAAGTGAGCAATATGCCGATTGAACCTGCCAAACCTACCTAAAAACTTCCCAAGATGTCTCCACACAATCTCTGAAATCATTAAATCACCAATTGTGCCAAAAAGCTTATGCTGATAGGAAATCGTAAATTCAACCATTTTATTAATATTTTAACCCCCACACCCCACGTGGAACCAAACATGTTGAATATTTAATTGAAATAGAATCAAAATGTGGAGTCAAGGTTTCTGATACCATATTAAATCATCAATTGCCCTTAAAGCTTAAGTAGATAAGAAATGGTGAATTTATATTAATATTCTAACATAAGTCAATCTACTCAAAGCTTCCACTATCAATATGAACAGTCTGGTTGCTTGGGACCCTCAAGATTGTTAGATAATTCCACTATAAAACCATCTACCAATACTGGAAAACCCAACTGCCAAGACATAAGTCAATTTCCATCTACTCCATTTCTCCCCAAAACCAATACGCAATTAAGCACAAACAACACCAAGTCCCAATTCACAAGATCATAAGCTTTTGGATCACGGGATTTCAAAGGATGCCCAAAATCTCAATTTCAGTTTTCTATCCACTCATAAGAAATAAACATCAAAGATCCTTTTTCCTACAACACATGGAGCACTGAGACAACCTCACTGATCACCCTCTTTAGCGTGTTTGCCAACACCCTAACATATAGTTTCTGCAACCCCCCAACATGACTACTAGGCCTGAAGTTCCAATTATCAGAAAGTACTGATAATCAGCACTAAAGCATATATCACCAAACAACTTGCAGATTAGGCTGATTTAAATAATCAGAATTAGTTCTATACAAAGGGTCGAAGAGGAGACACAAAATATGAGAAAAATATGCCCTCTATATCTATCAACCTACCTAGAATGTTATCAATGGTCCCCTTCCATTGCTTTCAAAATATTCCACTCAGTACTTCCGTTAAAGAAAATGAATAGGAAGAGAGATAAATGGCATTCCTTGCTTGGAGATGTGCAACAGAGAGTGGTCATCTTGGGCAGCAGGTAGTAGAGAAGAAGTTTGGCTGGGCTAGGGTGTTTTACAGAAGTTAGGGGTTCCAAGGGTGGGCTTATGTATAAAGTATTAGGAGCACCTGGAGAGGATTCTCAAAATATGATAGGTTTGATCTTGGGGTGGTCAACAAGTTTGGTTTTGGAATTATTTCAAGGTGTAAAGCTTTGAGATTATTTCCCAAAATCTTCTCTGTTTCTAGAGATATGAGGCAGCTGCAACGTACGGGCTGTTTCAGTGGAAATTTATGTTCAGCATTTAAAGCATAGCAGGGTGCTGCAAGACTGAGAACCAGAGTCTTTGGTTTCTTTTCCAGACTTGCTATACTCCATCTGACTTTGCAGTGTTAGAGAGAGTAGAATACCAAAGTCCTTTTCACAAAAAAAAATAAATAAATAAAAAAGATGTATGTGGTCAGTTCTTGTTACCGGACATCAATAGTAGAGAGGAGACTGGTCTTCCTTGGAGAAAACGAAAAAGCATCTAGCAGACAGAGGTACCTCCTAAGGTCACTTTTAACAGCAGACAATTGCAAAAGCCAGAGAAAGTTATAGTGGATAAGTGTCATATGTGCATAGTTACTGATGAGATAAAGGATCATTTTCCTTTTAGAGTTGAAGCATTTTCCTTTGAGGTTGTTTTAAAAGCGAATGGTGGAAACCAGCAGTTTTGTGTTCATTAATCTGCTGAGTAATTGGATCTTCTGAACTTGAGGAATTATATATACCAATCTTCATTCATTCATTCATTACTTAATCTATTTATATTAAAGAAAAAATTACACCATTAGTTCCTGTGGTTAGCCTAAATTACAAATCGCTCACTCTGGTATCAAAATTAATTCACAGATCCCTATAATTGGCTTAATTTACAAATTGCTCCCTAGAGTAAAATTCTGTTAAAAATTTTAATAGATTCCATTAGACAACAATAAGATGGCGACATGTGTCGATCAAGTTTTGCAATTATGTTCGGTTTGTGGTAGGGGATGGGTCACATATCAGTTTCTGGCATGATTGGTGGAGTGGAGAGAGATCTTTGAAGCATTGTTATCCAGTTCTGTATAGTATTGTGAGGAACAAAGCTGCAATGGTGGTGGATAATTTGGCTATTCATAATGGAAATATTCATTGGAATGTTCTCTTTACGCGGCAATTCTAGGACTGGGAGATGGAGATGGTGCTTTCTTTCTTTGAGCGGTTGTACTCCACTTCGATTCGACAAGGAGAGGGTGACAAGTTAGTTTGAAACCTTTCTACAAGGGGTTTTTTTTTAAGTAAGGTCATATTATGAAGTGCTTAGTAGGAAAGAAGGCCCATCATTCCCGTGGAAGAATATATGGCGTGCTAAGGCTCCGACAAGGGTGGCGTTCTTTGTATGGTCTGCAGCTTTAGGAAAAATATTGACCCATGACAATCTGCGAAAGAGGAATATTGTGGTTATTGAGTGGTGTTGTATGTGTAAAAAGAAGGGGGAGTCTATTGATCATCTGTTACTTCATTGCGACGCCGCCCGTGAGCTTTGGAGTTTTATGTTTTCTTTCTTTGGAGTTGAGTAGGTCATGCCACAAACGGTGTTGGACTTGTTGACTACATGGGGTGCGTTTGTTGGGCATGGCCTAGCTAAAAAAGTTTGGCGGTTAGTTCATCATTGTGTTTTGTGGAGCATTTGGCGGAAGCGGGAGCGGAATGCGAGGCTTTTTGAAGATGTCGAGACTGTAATGGTAGTGTTAAGGAAGCGTGTGCTTAACAAGCTATATCTTTGGATAGCGTCCCGTCTTTGCCACCTAGGTGTTTCTACTTTTGTATACTTTCTAAATTTATTAGCTGTTCCTCCCGTTTAGGGGCACTCTTGTATATTTCCCGTGCATTAGGGTTGCGCCCCTCTGCGCTTTTTTATTGAATTTGAAATTACTTATCAAAAAATATATAAAAAATGATAATAGAAAAGGGGTGGCAGGCTGGCAGCCGCCCCCAGGCCTGGGGGTGGCCTGAATGCATCTAGGGGTAGCCTCCCAAAGGCATTTAGGGGTAGCGTGCAGCCAACCCCAGCCCCTGGGGGTGGCTGGCCAACCGGCAGCCACTCCTTTTTTCTTTTCAATTTTTTTTTTTTTTAAAAAAAAAAAAAAAAAAAAATTATAACTTTTTAAGTTTTATTTATTTATATTTTTAATAGATTTATATTTTTTTTATTAGATCAACACGTGTCACCTAACGGAATCTGTCAAAATTTTTAACGGAATTTGACTCTATGGAACGATTTATAAATTAAACCAATCACAGAGATCTCTGAATTAATTTTGATACCAGATGGAATGATTTGTAATTTAGACTAACCACATGGACCACTGGTGCAATTTTCCCTATATTAAACTAGAAAGTTCTTTATCTACTTAGAGGAATCAAACTTAGAGTCGATGCCACAGAAAGTATAAAGTATTTATTTGCATTTAATCCATTGAGTTGTTAGTTTTGTACCACCTTTGTACTAGGGTTGCGTCTACTTTCTCATAAAATTTATTATACTCATAATAAGATGTTTATTTGACGCGAATTTAGTTCAATCTTTTACTGATGTCTTTTTGTTATCTAATTTAATGTTTAGTGGATCATTTTTAGTGGAATGCCATTGATTTGGTCTAGTTATTGCTTTGAATTTTACTGACAATGCTAAGGTAACTTAGTGCTCATGACTTGGCCATTTGCGTATGCAACCCATGACTTAACTGTGTCAACTCCACCTCTACCAGACTCGGCTCCTCCTGCCACCCATTACTTAGTGAATCTCTAGATGACTTTTACTCGAGTTAATATTCTAGATCACTTCCTCCTTTTTTAAGTTAAGGATTTTGTGTCTTAAGCCAAAGAGGTGGCTAGCTTGGTGATTCTTCTTCATTGATTATGGGTTGGGGCATATTCTCTGCACTAGAAAATAACATAATTGCAGTACAGATTGAGTTCAAGAATTATATGATGACGGAGAAAATCACAAAGGAAAAAGTAGATTTTTAATGGTATAAAAAAATGAGGATATAAAATGGTGAGATCATCTTTAAATTTTATTGAAGTGGTCATATCCTTGTAATATAACCTCATGTAAGTTTCATATTTTTCAGATGCACATCATAATACTCTAACTTGACAGGTAAGATAAATCTTTGTTATGCAAATGCAAAAAGACTAAGATGAAGATAGATGTTGCAAGAGCACTCACCAAACCCATAGCCAATCATCAGCCAAAGAAAATATCCATTTGATGCACCCTTCTTATTTGCTTTGTCATATCTAAGACAATCAATGCCAAAAAAATATATATATGTATCCGTTAAAACTATTT
Source organism: Alnus rubra (assembly GCA_028654335.1). NCBI lineage: Eukaryota > Viridiplantae > Streptophyta > Magnoliopsida > Fagales > Betulaceae > Alnus > Alnus rubra. The sequence continues at coordinate 11,714 of JAJPGS010002311.1, read as the reverse complement.
TAAAAGTAAAACATAAAGCTAAAACCAATTCTTCGATATAATAAATATATTATGCATGTGTTTGATACGAGATCCAAAAGAATCAAACACCTAATCGAGTTTCCAAAGCTCAAATCTAAAAGTATTGCCCATTCAGCAACAAATTCAGAATCGGCCTTTGAATGAAATCAATTGCAAAAAAGCTCATGAAGCTCAAGAAAAAAGGAAACTCCATACTTCATAATTCTTGAACACAGTAGTTTCACATCATAGCCAAAATAAACCGAAACTTTACCTGAAAGCAAATGAAACAAGCAAACCAGGAAATAGAATGTCCCCAAAGCCAATCATATCATAACCACCCCAAGGGTCAAAGAAACGAGGGACTCTCAAAAGCATGGGAATGGATTCTCCACTGTTATCACCTCGAGCAACCTACAGACAATGATGAAAACTCATTCAGAAAACACATAAAGATATATCTAGTTACAACATATTCACATATCTAATATTATTATCAAATCACTGAAATTTTATGATATCACAGAGATGTGGACAGGTTGAAATATCTATTGTTCAAAAGCTTATTAAAGTGTGAGAAGAGAAAGCAGAGGAAAAAAAAAAGAAAAAAAAAATCCAACAAAATAGTTCCAGGCGAAATGGTTTTTAGCAGTATAAGTTGTGCGAAAACACATGCTTGCTAAAAATTCCATCCCTTAAGTTCCATGTGTTATAACATTAGGGAAACCTACCCCACCATAGCATGTATATGAGCAAAGTTACAGTTAACATTGATATAGCCACTTCCCCTCCTTGGACCAACAAAAGAAAATGATATTAAACTTCTCCAGCATTAGTTTAGAAATATAAATTTTAGATAAGGATGCATGTGAAATTTCATATTATTCACAAACAAGATCAGTTCCACAGGTGTTCTACAAAAATAGGGGCAATAAGTGCTGAATAAAAATAAATAAAAACATAAAAATAAAAAAATAAAAAAGGAAAAGAAGAAGAAGAGAGAAAGAGGAGGAGGCTATGCTCAGCCGATTCATAGTATAAGGTATCTGCATTTTTCCCCCTTCCTGTTCTGATAGATGAAGGTTCTAAAGGATTTTTGCTTGATATTATCAGAATTTGCACACATATAGTCTACATTTAATAATAATCAAATTACTCAACAGTGCAAAAGAATATAAAGTAAATCAATTTTGTAGCCAACTAGGTGCTTCAAAGAGTGCAAACACTTCTTCCAAGAACATCAAAGATTATTCTCATCAATAACAAACTGGCATGTAAAACCAGCACACAGAAAAAAGAGACACAGACAATCAGGATCTCATCCCCATCATTTTTTGTGGTAAGTTCATCCCAATTATCATGAGGAAATTAAGGGACACATATCTCGAAAAGAATTGTGTCAACAAGGAAACTTCCCCAAACATGCCAAAAAATCTAACCACACACTCAAACATCCCCTCCTATTTTTATTTTCTTTTTTCTGCCACGCAAGTGTTGACTAGCAGAACCTGGCAAGCAGTTCCCTTCTCAGTTCGGCCTAAAAGATTTACTAATAATTCCAGCACAACATAATTTTCAAGGTATTCTTTAAACCTTCATAAAACAAAAGAAAGAATAATGAAAGCAAAGAAGCGAATCTGGTCCCGGACATATCCTTTTAATGAGTATCATCTGGGACAATTTCATGTTCCAATTGTATTATGGTATATAAGTAGATGTGCAATAAATAAATAAGCAATAAAAGTATTTTCACTTCCAAAACACAGAGAACAAGCATGGCAAACTTAAGCCAAAAGCATCACATAATAAGAAACTTTAGGTTCCACATTACTTCCCACCATCACAAAGCCCCTCTAAGAATTTCCTTTCCTTCAATGTCACCATAATCCAATATGTGCATATATGCATATATAGTAAGAGATTCGTAATTTAACATGAACAAAACAAATTCACAATTTAACGATAGAAGCAAAAGAAACATAAGAAATGAGATCCGAACTTACTGCAATCATAACACTCTCATTGAAGATCGCTTGTGATAGGAATACCCAAAAGATGTCATAAACAAACGCACAACAAAGAAGTACCGTAGCAACCTGCAGTACGAAAAAATGATATCAGAACAAAGTTATGCAAATTGTGTCAAATACAAAAGCAAACAACTTACATACCTTGATATTGGGTAATCGGGCCATCTGCAGGACTGTTATCATCAAACAGATACCCTGTCAAGAAGAAAGTCATATTAAGCAATGAAGACGAAAGAAGTAAGCAGGATTTAAACAATTTTACGTTTGACTTTAGAAAGTTACACAGCCAGTATACAATATGAAGCATCAAACCTATAGATTCACAGAAGCACAAAGTCAACATTTGTAACAATATGACCTACATAAAAAGAAGACTCCTTTTCCCTAAACTAGTGCATACTGCTTAGAAGATACATATTGGCAAAACTCAGTGGCATAGGACTTTGGCTGCTGGAGGTTTCAGTGCTGGACACAGCAGTTTAAACCTAACCAAACTAACTACACACTCAGGTGAACCCTCATTGAACTCAGGGAATGATTATAAGTACGATCACTACTCCATCCTACAAGGCGACAACCATTCTAGGCGACAAATTAACATCAAAAAAATTGAGAAAGATACATTTACAAATGTGTAACACTAGGCATGTATTAGCATGAGTGCAGCAACTAGAGAGGAACAATTGAATGATTATCATATGGTTCAGAAATCTTCTCATCCACATTCCTCTCTGAATCACCTACTGCTACAAATAAATGAGAAGGTGTAGAAAACAGAAAAATACAAAAAAGGAATTTATGAGAAAAAGAGAATGGTGTAAGATTACTAAGGAAATATTTGATCGTTTCTAAATCACAGCAGAAATTCAAAAGGCAAATACATTAGTCTGATACTATTGCACATCCATGTCTTATGCAAGACAACCCTATAAAAACAATTATTTCATTTTGCTTGCCACTTCCAACATGGACAGGGGTTTGACCGAAAAAAAAGTCAAGAGGAAAGGGGAGCGAATTCCATATCCAAATCGAGCAACTCTATGCAAATATCAACTCAGCATTTAACAACTGCAGTCATTTCCATTTCAGAACTCAACATAACCGTGCATCCAGCAGTTTGAAGGTTCAGATTTTAGAAACTAATGCTATGGAAGAAATACCCTAGCACACAAATACTGCATGAAACTTACAAGAACATCTTGACCAATCCATGAATATGATGCCTTCCGAGTGGCAGCCCAGAAAATTGCGAATGCCAGACAGAAAAATAGCACCACAAGTGAGAAAATTGAAACTTTCCCAAGAATAGGCAAATTCACTGACTTTAGCTCATTTCTGCATTTTCTGCTCAAAAATATTAAAAAATAAGGAACGGTAAGTTAAAGACACTGTCATAATTCCCAGCTAGTTGATACATTTAGCAGAAAGAAAAAGCAAATATCAAGTATACCTTAACATCAGGCCGACTATACAAGCATGCATTCCCTGAAAACAAAAGGCTAACTTAATTACGAAACAAAAGTATATCATAAAATTTGTTGCTGCAATATTTATGATAGCCGCAACAATATAAACAAATAGCAATCCAGAAAAAAAGAAAGATCTATTTCCTTCAATTGAAAGAAAGATCCAAACAGCTTCAATTCTGTTTACATTTTGCAAGGAGCAAAAACTTGACAAGACTTGGACTTGCTGATGCAACTCAACTCAGCTAAGCCACACCACCCAAATAAATTGGGGTTAGCTCTATATCTACGTCAATCACATGTTCTCTTTTCGGCATATTCTGTTTTATGGGTTTTGCAGTTATAGCTGCTCTAACCAGATTATGGAGAATGAATATAGAGGGTATCTTTTTTTTTTATGGGTTTGTGCAGCTATAGCTGCTCTAACTAGATTATGGAGAATGAATATAGAGGGTATCTTATTCATCCAATATATATATATATATATATATATATATATATATATATAGAGAGAGAGAGAGAGAGAGAGAGAGTATCTTTTTTTTCCCATTACTTTACGAGAAAGCTACACACTCCCCGACATGGCTGTAAAAATCATCATTAGATTTTAGATGAATCACTATTAAATTTTGAATCCAATGGTAATTTCCACTGCCATGTCAAGGAGTGTGTGTTGCATTTCTCTTATTTTATTATGATGATATTGATTTTGCCAAGGAAAGGTGACACTAGACTAGTATTGGTGTGAAATGGCAATCACGCCCTTGTGCTTGAGGTTTTAGTTTAGGGGAGTAACATTGATCATCTTTTGTCAATATCAATGTTTTAGAGATGATAATTCGAACAAATTTTGCAATAATAGCTATTAGAACGCGATAGGGTACTCTCCAACTTCTAAAAACATAAATCACTAGGTAAATATAATAATATAGGAAGCCAATGTTCTAAAATCTTAACCGTCGAGAGAAATGGAAAAAAGTGAGGTCGAAAGGTCATATGTCCAACTATAGGAACCACGATCATACCATGACCTCATAAAATATTCTTCAAAATTATTTTAAATTAAATATAAATAAATTATATATACATAACAACAGCTGTATCATTAAGAATCTGTTTGTTTTGACAAAAAAAAAATTACATTTTTTTTACATGATTAGGTCAAGATGTTTGTTCGGAAAGCATCTTAGGGTTAAAAGAATATGTTGGTGACAAGATACAAGCGTATTTTGGTCTTCGTACTGTTGTTTTTGTACTACACGTCCTTGGCCTATTTGGTTCTGGTTGTTGGGCTAAATTGAGGTGTTTCATTCTGTTGGATTTTTTTTTTTCCTGTTTTGTTGGGCCAGCACGTTGGAGGTGGTCCTGAAAGGAAGTTCCACACTGGTTGGGTACGTGCTTGGTTATGGGTCTATATACTTGTTGAGCTTTTCACCTACTAACTTAAGCTTTTGGTATGGATGCTTTTATTAGACTTATTATCCGTTAGTGATAAATGCAAAGTGTTAAGAGTTAGATCAAGATTCTTCCTCTATGGATAATCTTTAGACTAGTTGTATTGTATTAGTCTAGGTCTCTATAGTCTTGAGATAAGCTAGATAGTTGCTGTTACAGTTTATCTTCATGTAAATCACGTCTAGTGTTTATCTAGATGTTTCTATTCTCTATAAAGTTAATGCACTGCCATACGGTTTAGTATGCAGTTTTCCTAAATATTCTATAATTCTATAGCTTTAACAATAACTACTAGTGATATATGATTTATTAAATATTTTTCCACTTTCTAAAAATGTGTTCCTGGAAAGTGTTACTAAAAGCAGAACCAAAAACTCCTTTCAAGAGAATATAATATCAAAACAGTGCATGATATTGTTTTGAAAATATAATATTTTGAGTATCAACCGCTGACCACCTTTTCCTCCATTGCGAAATAACTAGTGTCTTAAGGAACTCTATCTTCGGGATTTTTTTTTATTAGCTTGGGTCATGCCTAATCGAGTGATAGGTCTCTTCGCTTGTTGGGGAGGGCAGTTTGGTAGTCCTCAAACTAAAGCAATATGGAAGATGATTCTATCCTGCTTAATGTGGTGTATCTTGAGAGATAATGATTGAAGCTTTGAAGATAGGAAGAGGATGGTGGTGGAATTAAAGGTCTTCTTCTTCAATACCCTATACCACTGGAAGGCTGCCTATAATTGTTTTCATATTTCTAGTTTTCATGACTCTTTTATCTCTTATCTTTTTTTATTTTATTTTATTTTTTTTAGGTGTTTCTCTTGTATACTTGGGTACGCCCTTCTGCGTTTTAATGATTTTCAACTACAAATATTTTGAGTATCACTAGACAGAACCCAAAACATGATTATGCAAGAATTATCTTGTTTCAGCCAGAACAACACAATAAATAAGCAAATAAACAAGCATCGAAAAGAACTACATTACCTCAACACCACCAATGCAGAAAAGTACAATCAGCACCCACATAAACCAAGACGACATAAAATAATATAGCAGCACCAGAAATGCAGATGCCATTATGACAAAAAATATAGCACCCTTTGCACTAATATCAAGGATCTCCTTCTCAAAGTCTTCTTTGTCTGTTCCAGAATTGGAAGATTCCTAGTCAATGAAAGAAAACATGATTCAATTCAGACTCTTCCCCATAACCACTAAAACTATGCAATAATTCAAGAATTAAAGAAGACTTGGAGATTAGCAGAAAGATAGAAGAGAATCGTTATGATAGAAAACTGAATTTTGACAAAAATCTCAAAAGAGAAAATAAATGTGAACACAGGATTTTCTTCAGATTGACGGGTTCATCTGTTTGTCACACTCAGTTCACTAATGACATCATTATCCTTTATCAAGCATTGCACTCATAGTTAAAGTGTTTGAGTTGTAAAGTGTCTGGAGATGGTAGGATTACCTTCTAGTTCTATCAAGGTCAACACCACGGGGCAATCTCAAGCTATCAATTAATATACTATCTCACAAGAGATCTAGAATACAGAGTAGCAATTCACCATAGCTTGCCTAGAACAGCCAGGGACTAATTACCGCAAAAATGGGATATGGTGTTTCTGTTTTTGGGGTCAGGGAGAAGGAAATGGGTTGTGAAGGAAGAGAAAGAAGAAAACATTAGTACTTGTCTAAGAGAAAAGGGTTTAACATAAAAAAAGAATACCGCACTACTGACTAGTGCATAAATTTCTCGACTAATTGGAGACTAAGACATTCTGCTCTATAATTCCACCAATTCTTAAAAGGTGTTAAATTTCTAATAAAAGCTTAAGCATTTAAAAGAGTATCAATGAAGAGATACACGTCATAACTATGTTGTATGAAAGAAAATGTTAGGAAATAAAGAACAGGACAATAAGACAAGTATATAATATCATGACATATGGAGAGAAGAGCGGAATCAAGAAAAATGATAAAAATAAGTTGGAATAAGATGGTTCAATCAGATTCAAAGAATAATGATGCACTGAGGCAAAAGACCAACTTAATTCAAGTTGGTGGAGTAAAGAGTTTTGAGTTAAAAAGTGTTGAAGAGTGGCCAAACATGAAAAAGGTAGAAGCAAGGGCATGATCACGAAAGTTAACATAGAAAATGGCCTTAGATAGGCTAAACCGCTAAAAAGGATCCATGCAATTGACCATTAGCTGTTATTAATGCTTAGTTAAAATACAAAAAGTGCTAGCTCAATCTATGATAGCGAATATTCAATTAAGAGACTATAACAGGACTCATCTGCCTTCTTTCTACTAGATAAAATTAAAATCAGAGATCTTATTAGAAGGTGCAAATATAAAAGTAACAATCTTTTTTAACAAGGCGTAAACACTATGCTAATGCTGACCAATGGAACATTTCCAGCCAATAAACTCATATTTGTCAATCATCCACCTACTAGCGTGATATAGCCCCCAAAAATTTACGAAGATAACGATGGTAATAGATAGTACAATGCCTAGCAACCAGTAAGGGAATGCCCATCAAGGGAGATCACAAGCCTAATCTGAAAAAACAACATAAAAACGGACCTGAACTACCCATAATTTCTGTTTACAGTAGAATACTTGGACATTGATTCATATAGCATATCAGTGATAAGCATTACAAAGACAATTATAAACAAGGTAACATATCAAAAACAACATATACCATAAAAGTTTGTAAGAGTAAAGAGTTCAAGGACGGTAAAAAATTATTTCTCTTTTATCTAACACCAATTTCAGCGGACTTTGAACATCCAGAAGCATGCATTTAAACTAAACTTTATACCAAGTGCCAAACAGTCATTTTGCATAACAACCAAGCTCCCTATAATGTAAATCAAGACAAATCTGTGAGACAGGAATTCAACTTTAAGTACACAAATATTAAGTTTAGGGCAATGAATAGAGGGGGTTGAATGTCAAGACCTTTGGAGATAGTTCATCATAGCGCTCATCAGTTTGCTCAGAAGAAGTAAACTCTGACCAAAATGAAGCACATAAAATTGTTCCAAGAGCCATTATCCATAAGAACGCCACTGAGAAGTCTACAACTGGGCGTTCTGGAGCATAGAGTAGAAGTTCCACTGCAAGAGATGATTTACAATTAACCATGTATTACACCATAAGATAATAACAAACTTAATAATTGAAAAATATAATAGATGGATGAAAACTTAGCTGGAAGCAAAGGTGTAATTAATAGATACACATGCACACTCACATCAACAACTCGCTTATACATATTGCTAGCCAAAAATTAGGGAAAGATGGCAACTCCCCTTACCCTCTGGTGTTTTACCTCCTGATTTGGCCTTGGATTGGGAGTTGGATAGTGTTGAGGATTTGGATCCATCCTTGGCGATTTTGGATGACATTAAAGAGGACTACCATCGAGGAGTTAAGGCAACGTTTCCTAAGACCAAAGGTAGGAGGGAAGTTCTGAATCTAGTAAGCTCCATCAACTACGGTGATTCTAGCGCGTCATCCCGGCTTAGGAAAGGCAAGGCGCACATGGTGTAGAGTTGGGGTCTCCCGAAGGTTTTGGGTTTGTGAAATTGGGTTTTCTTTCTTATTGTAGATTGCTTTGGTTTTCCCTGTGTATACTTCCTGTGTACTTAAGGGCGCCTTACGCTTTTTTAATAAAACCTTTATTACTTATCAAAAAAAAAAAAATTAAGTGCTCTCTCAACATCTCCGGTGCTTGTACTCACTAGAAGAAGATGTAAACTATAAATACTTCCCTGAGGATGTAAAACCAACACTGACCTCTAAGCAGTTTCCAAGAATACATGGACTTCACCTCTTCTATTAGGCTATGTACTATTCAATCAAAATCATCGAAGACAAGAAGCAAACAGAAAAAGAATATAAATATCTTAAAGAGCACACACGTGCACACATTCACCTGTGGGTGAGAGGAGAAAATAAATAAATAAATATATGAAAGATTAACAAGTAATTCCTCCTATGATACTCCAACCGCCCATGAATTATTTATTCCTAAACGAGTCATAAAGGGTTTAAAAACATACCTTCTCTCTGCATTGGATCCAGAGTACGGTCATAAATTGGTCTATTTTTATAGTGTCTCTCTTTAAAAGGGAATTCATCCTTTGTTTTGAATAAGAAGCCTTCATATCTTAATGCACGTATGTAATTTATTCAGAGCTATTAAAGCAAGATCTGCATTTCTACATTTTGAGGAATATGAGTCGAAACAATAACAAGAATATTTCTAGTAAAACGTCTTTCACATCCCTCGAGAGATAGTTCACTAATAGACCGCGGGATAAGCAATTTGACTCATTCATATCTAGATCATGGATGTTTGATAGCAAACAGTGGACTGGTCAGCACTTGCAACATTGGGGATTCAGGCTGTCATGACATTGAATCTACTACTGAGTTGTCTTCCCAAGTTTATAGACGATTTTTCATTGATACCCGAGAAGCTTTGCGACCCATCTCTGCTGCTCTGGTGTTACAACCCATTGGTCCAGCAATTAACATAGGCTTTTTAGGTCTGTTCGGATCTGAAATTTTTTACCCAGAAAAAATATGGCCTCCAACACCACACAACCTCCACTATTGCTAGCATTTCCTTGGCATAAGTGGGCCAAGCCCATTTGGTAGGGCCAAGGCTTCGCTCATGTAGGCACTGGTCTTCCATGTTGGGACAACACTGTACCAATTCCCGTCTGAAGCATTGGTCTCCACCACCCATGTCGGAGAAATTTGGCATGGCAAGCACCAGCATCACCGTAATCACCTTCTCGAGAGCTTGGAATGCCTCTTCAGCCTGGGAACTCGCCCAACAAAGTGGCTTACTAGGGTGGTTCAATTTTTTAACTATCAAGGCACTTTTCAGGATCAACAGGTGGCACTTGCTTCTTTCCATCTAGAAGGAGAAGCTAATAAATGGTGGTAGTGGCTGCAACGCGTGCAGCAGGCGGGAGGAGTCTAGATCACTTGGGATGTCTTTGAAAAGAGTTGGTGGCTAGGTTCAGGCCAACTGAGTTCAAAGACTTTGATGAAGCCCTGTCCTGAATCAAACAGCATGGACATTACGTGATTATCAATGAGATTTTATATGCTCGGCTAATAGAGTGGTAGGATGGCACAAAGGACACTGATAGGAACCTTCCTCAGAGGGTTGAAAGAGGAAACAGCCGCTGAAGTTAAAATGTTTAAGCCACAGGAGCAAAGGGAGGCCATTGGAATAGCAAGAATGTGTGATGAAAGGTTGGCTCGGAAGAAGCATGCTAGAAATGGAATTACCAAAGCCAACCGCAATTACTAAAAACGCTGCTGCATCCGCATCAACAGTTAAGCAGATGGTAGGTTCACCAATAAAGAAAAAATCATGGGAAGAAATGCAACGTCGACGAGAAAAGGGGTTGTGTTTCAACTGCAATGAATGTTTACCCTGGGCATAAATGCCGGGTTCCACAAGTGGTCTTCGATTGATGAATGATAATGCCATGGGAGAGGAAGGGCAAGAGGATCATGGACATCCAGCCAACAAGCAATTTTCCAACCACGACAAACTGGAGATATTCCACTATGCATTGGTCCGGGTGGTCCAAGCAACGAATGATGCGCATGCTGGCTATTATCAACAAACACTCCTGTCACAGTATCGATAGATAGTTGGTCACCCACAATTTTCTCGCTGAGAAAGTTGCCCCAATATTACACCTACTCATGACAACATTCACCGGGTTAGCGGTAAAAGTCGCCACCGGAGAGAGGTTAGCATGTCGTGAGAAATATGAGCGGGTAGAAATGAGAATCAAGGGGTGGGCTTTGTTGTTATCCTGTATCCTTATTGCTGGGATTGGATGTAGTTAGGGTGTGCAGTGGCTTGAGAACTCGGACTAGTACTCTGTGACGGGAAAGAACTGTCCATGCAATTTCAATGGGGAAAATTTGGCTCGTACATTGTGTGGCCAACAGACTGGTCCTGCAAAACCAGTGTCAATTGAGGCTTTGACATGGGAAGTGTATAGTGGGGGAGAGAAGTTGGCCTTTGTATCAAGCTCGAGAGTGTGGAGGAAGGATTGTCAATTCCAAGAGATATTTGGGCCTTGCTACAAGAATAATACCAGATTTTTGAAGAACCCCGGGCATTGCCACCACCACGTGACTTTGACCATCAAATTCCCTTGAAGGAGGGAACAATGACCATCAACGTGAGACCTTACTAATATGCTCACTTCCAGAAGAATGAGATTGAGCATCACGTAATTGAGATGTTGTCCACCGGAATCATCAGGCCCAACAACAGTCCTTATTCATCTCTGGTCTTGTTGGTTAAGAAGAAAGATGGCTCTTGAAGATTTTGTACGGCCTATAGAGCTTTGGATGTAGCAACAGTTAAGGATAGATTTCCTATTCCTAACATTGATGAGCTCAATGGCGCTAAGTTCTTCACCAAGCTAGATCTTCGAGAAGGGTATCACCAAATATAGGTCTGCCCCAAGGAGACGTGCATAAGATTGCATTTCAAACACACAATGGCCACTACGAATACTTTGTCCTGCTGTTTGGGCTTTGCAACCCCCTCCACATTTCAGGCTACAATGAACTTAATCTTTGGACATTCTTGGCATAAGTTGATATTTGTTTGGATGACATTTTAATTTACAAAAATTCGTGGAAATGTCACTTGTTCCCCATTCGTCAAACTTTTGATATTTTTCTCAAGCAC
>JAJPGS010002310.1:0-25694 GCA_028654335.1 Alnus rubra | reverse complement strand
TTAATTACCTTTCCCCCCATCAACTACCAGCCATTGTCAATATGCCCCATGAACTGACACCTCGACCAAAAGAGAGCATCCAACTACCATCGTACCCACTTGCCCCCATCCGTCAGTCTAATTCACACAAAGACCAAATGCCCTCTACAGTAATTAATAAAAAAATATTAAAATTAATATTTAAAAAAAAAAAACTGAAAAAGGGCACCACCCTTAGATTAATTTTGTTTTTGTTTTGTTTTTTTTAAAACAAAAAAATATTAATTTTAATATTTTTTATTAATTACTGTAGAGGCATTTTGTCTTTAAACAAAAATTAACTCCCAAAAATGGAATATTCCATCCAAGTTAACGGAATCTTCTGACGGATGGGGCAAAGTGGGTAACGATGGTAGTTGGATGCTCTTTTTTGGTCGAGGTGTCAGTTCATGGGGCATGTTGACAATGGCTGGTAGTTGATGCTCTTTATACAACTGATGTGTGCTCCTGCATTTGTGTGCATCGTTCGGTCAATGGTTTCTCCTGCTGTGCCATTTTCATATGTGGTTATGGTTGTGTACACTTGTTTTTGTAATCTTTTCAATCTCCCTTGTTTTCCTACTCGTTATGCATTTGATCCTTTAGTGTTAAAACTATATTCTGTGTTACAGGTCCGATTTCTGACCAAAATATATCATCCTAACATTGACAAGGTAGGCTATGCTTGGTAATACTTTTGTACTCGTTTTTAAGCATCAGGAGTTATTGTTTTATCCTGTGCCCCTTATGAAGCGAGTTATCTATGCAGCTTGGAAGGATATGCCTTGATATTCTGAAAGACAAATGGAGCCCTGCTCTCCAAATAAGAACTGTACTTTTGAGGTATAATCAGCTAAGGATGTGATAACTGTATCTATGCACATATTCTGGAATCTATTCTCTCCTGAACAAATTGCTTGTTGGAAACAATTCATGGGCACATTAACTGATCTTCGTAATATCAGAAAAACTTTGATTGACATATTTATTTATATCCATGAGGAATTAAAAAAATCTTTTTCAGCTGTTCATTTTAATTGGCTTTCTCTTTTCAATCTAGCTTTGACTGACAATAAAGTTTGGGAAATTGATATTCCTTTGGAGAAAGCAACAATATATGAGTTTGTATTATTTAGCACTGACTTTTAAGTAAATGTTTTTTTTCTGGAGAACAACTGAAATTGATAATATTGAAGTTGTTGGGATTGTTTTTTTGATAGCATTCAAGCACTTCTGAGTGCTCCAAATCCTGACGATCCGCTTTCTGAAAACATTGCTAAGCATTGGAAAACGAACGAGGTTGAAGCTGTTGAAACAGGTAATGTTGTTAGCCTCCACTTATCAGTTTCTTCAAAATTAGTTGATATTGTTACACCAATTGATGGAGGCACACATTAATATGTTCTCTCTTTCCTTGTGTTTCGTTACTATTGAACCCTGCAGCAAAGGAGTGGACTCGTTTATATGCAAGTGGTGCCTGATGACATGGTGGAAAGTTTTGCTTCCCCAAAATGACATTAATGAATTGTATGCTATTCACTGTCAAATTTTAAATGAAATTTGGAACAATTGATCTTTGAACGATCGTTATTGAATATTCTCTGAGCTTCTAGTTGCCGCTTGTTAATTGTTTTCCCCTAAATGAAGCCTTGTGGAACTTGTATAATATGTTGGGCCATTAATTTGGCAAAATATTATATACAATCATCACTTTTAGGTTGCTTTGGCTAAGATTACTTTGCCATGTATTAACTACTAGTTGCTTAGATCTATTTGTTGATCTTCTCCATTATGCTCTACGCATATGTGATATATAAAAGCATTTATATATACATTGCTATGGATTTGTTTGAAGCCACTGTTGTCAAAATAAATATTATTAAGAAAATAACTTTGGTATGAAAGTGGAAGCTTCTGAAACAAATCCTCTTCTTCAAGTTGACCTCGGCATCTGTTCAGGAAAGGGACTAAGAAAAAAAAGAGATGGTCCTGGTTTTGTTCCTCGTGTCCATCCCATCGATGCCGCTCAAATTGCTGAAAATTCCAAATCCTGATTGCCGTGGATCGCAATTGGGTGTAGAAAAAGACTAATCCCCAAGTTGAGCTATTATTGTACCCGAGATTTCTTTCTGGAAAAACTCTCTTCTGCTATGCTCAGTTCACCATTTGTTCCCTCTCGGCAGAAACTCCAATTTAGATGATTCTGCCAAGTTAACTTGGTGTATAGCTGTTACGTTACGTGCATAGGGCCACAGAAGAAGCTCCAATCGGCAGCAATTGTGCCACATATTATCCAAGTTGGTTTTGGATGGTTGCGAGATAACGATGAATGCCCAGCCCATATACCTGAGGCTTTTAAATGTGCAACACTTATTATGGTTGTTCACCATGTTTCAAACCCCCAAATTTGGGCTTTTCTTTCACTGCTTGCTGTCTTGGTCCATTGGTTCAAAGATCCATGCCAAGGTGCTTTTCCATGAAGGCCCACGAGACAATGTATAATTTTTTTAAAAAAAAAATAAAAATGCTATACATACTCTCAAGTGTTTACTCTTTGATGTGGCAGTAAAAATCACCGTCGGAGGCTCTACATGTACTTTCATTCCACATTGCTCGTAAATTTCAGCTCTATTACCTCTCCAACACACTTCATTTCTTGATATGCTTATTAATAAGCATATTAAAACTGAATCTCTCCGGTTGCTCCACTACTTGATGACCTCCAATAGATCAAGATCCTCTTAAATTATTTTTTCGAATTTGAGAAAACTCGGACAGGTGATTGCGAGAGACCATTTATTGAACCCACCTAATCGAATAAGTGGTTTAGCAGGCATTAGTCCATTTTTTATTTGGTTAAGTGGGTCTCATAAGTGATCTTTCACAATTACTTAATTAAATTCTTTTAAATTCGAACAAATAATTTGAGACAACCTTAATCTCATTGCGAATACCTCATTATTTGAAGTACAAGTTCTTCGGCATTTATGCCAACAACTCATTAGCTGTCTAAGTCCAACTAGATTTTGAAGAGAATACCACCAAATCCAATCCAATCCATCAACCAAGATAATGCAACTACTAAACAGGAAACATTGAAACCAAACTACCTAAAAATCAATAACGAGCATCCATCCAATTCCATCCGGTAACCAAACAGTAACAAAACGACAGGGTTTTCCTCTGATCCTCCAACGGCTACATTTCAGTCATTTCTTGTTTCAGTTATCTGACGCTATTATTAACCTACACTCATTTTTTTTTTCTTTTTTTCACGTACACCGTACCAACTGTAGCAGCCCGTACGCTATCCTCTGCCCCAGCCCCACCATTCATCATTTCGCTTTGGATCTCCTTTTTTCTGCCTCCAGTCCGCGTCACTCCCACGCGCCTCTCCTGTGTTTTTCATTTTTGTTTTTTTTTACCGCGTGTGGCCCACGTGAACAGTGATTGACTTACACTTACCAGTTACCCCGTTTGTTTGTTTGACTGCTGACGCGCTTTCAAACATGTAATGGCCACTCATCAGTCATCACGTCTTCACGGTTACCGACTTACCGTCAATTTGATTGGGACCCACCCATCTATGACCCCATCTCCTTTTAAAAGGAACGGCATCGGTACGTGTTTGTCTCTCAACGTTAAAAGAAGTCCATGAAAATTCTTTGTTCATAAAAGGAACGGCATTGGTACCGACTTTTCTAGATAACAGATGATGATTACTCTCTATCAGTATTCTCTATATAACTTAAAGGTGATAGTGAAACATCATTTATAAAAATTATTTAATTAAATAAAAATTAATGTTTTATTATTTATCTGGTCAGGTAAATTTTATAAGTGATCTCTTCTAATTACTCGCTCAAATTCAAACAAATAATTTGAGAAGATCTTAATCCATTACCCTCGTTGAATAATCCCAATTTCTATATTAAAAATAAGAAAAAAAAATTTCAAATTGAGTTTGAGAAAATTCTTCTAAACCTAATGCAATCAATCTCGAGAAATGATACACATAAATTTTATATATATATATATATTTTTACATCTAAATACAACCAAATTTTAAATCCATCATTCAATTTGTGAAACTCAATGTAGGTCTCATAAATCTAAAGATAGATTTAAAAATTATACAAGAGAATCAGAACATTTCTGATGCTATATACTGTATCCCTATCTCTAGTGACACATCAGTCCTTAGATCAACCATTGTTAAAAATAAAAAATCAATGACCGATAGATACTGTCACATCAACTCGGTAACATGAAAGTTTAATAGTATAAAGATATGTTATTTACACAATTCTTACACAATAATTGCACACCAGCATTGTTGTGCAGCTAACATATCTCAATAAAGAATGCTATAACTCTTTCTAATATTCTTCTGATACCCATCTAAAATAACATAAATATTTTTTTAATTATTTTATTATATTTATGTCTTTCCAGATAAAGACCTAAAAAGAGACTCAAAAAAAGAGTTTTAACATTCCTCTGTCTCGACAGTATATATATATAGCATTGATTAATAGGTGGAAGCAAATAGCAGTTGGGACACTTTGAGCCGTTGTCAAATCCGTGTACCGAATTTCCTTTTCGGGTGGATTCAGATTTAATTGTTTGAAAATGTTAAAGCAAATTAAGGAGGCAAAATCATTTAATTTGTCTCTAAAAGCAAATGTCCGGTAGCCAATCAAAAGGGAGTCAGCCAGTCCTCCCTCAACGAACGTTGAAAGAAGCGAAGAACACTCAATTGCAAGTTGCAACGGCACACCTATCCTACGTGGCAGCCCATCCGCTTATTAAGGTCCACCAAATGGGCTGTCACCGGCCACACATATTACCACCGACCCTCGCACTTTTTGGACTTCTTAATTAGGCTGGCTGTGACTCTGACTCTCTGAGTGATTAGAGAGAGAGAGAGAGAGAGAGAGCAACTTAAATGCCTCACATGTGAACATCAACCACCTCTCTCTGTCTCTCTCTGTGTCTCACTCTCTCTGTGCCCCACGTTGAATCTTGTAATCCAATACAAATATAATGACACTTAATTAAGCCTATAACATTGATGGATTGTGAAATAAACAAATAATTAGTGGGTGACAAAAGAGTGCAAGCACAAACAAACAGGGAAGACTTGAAAACTTAAGAGAGCAATCAATGTGTCAACTACCCAATCCGCCCTTTCTTTACAAATGTACTTTCTAGTTAGTATATATATTGATGGAAATGCAGCTGGAATCAAAGAGAGAGAGAGATATGGAAAATTGTAAGGGAAAAATTGGGATTTTTTATTGATGAAATTGTTTAAGAGAAGAAGAAACATCAATAATAATAATAATATAACATATTCATCCCTCTTTCACTAACCCAGTAAGTACCCACCAAACATCCATCCAATCTCCCTCATGGCTTCCATTTTTTTTTTTTTTTTTTTTTGTATATATCAGCACATATATACATGTACAGAGATTCTCTTCTACCACCAGCCAGCCACCTCTCTCTCTCTCTCTCTCTCTCTCTCTCTCTCTCTAAAATTTAGCTAAAGAGCAAATTTAATTAAATTTTACATAATTCCAATGTTTCCTCTCTTGGTGAAAGTGGGAGATACAAGAACAGGGGGGCTGGCCTAAATGAAAGTGAAAAGAAGAAGAAAAATACAAAGGGGGCTCTGGGGACGAAGAAAATGGAACCAGAGAGCAATGAGGAATGAATGAATAAATAACAACTGCAAAAGGAACTAAGCTATTTTCTCTGGGTTCCACTGGCATTGGCTGCTAATGATATTATTTTGTGCTTCTGATTATGACACAGGGTGTATCTGTAAACCTTATACGGTGGGGGAGGGCAGATTGGAAGGGCTGTGGAGAGTTCCCATGAAACTGGGGGGAATTTGGGAAGCAAGAAGAAAATGCAAAATGGGCAGAGAAGCAGTACAGTTCAGACAATTGTGTTCTAAAAGCTGTAATGCCTCACCGAATGTTCCAGCACATCACGACTTGGGCACACAATCTCCTTCACTCGGATACCATTTTTGTATATCTTGAATGTTGGAACAATCCTCACATTCTCAGCATTTGCCACTGTTGGGCTCTCTTCAATATCCACCTATGAGCAAACACCATGGAAACATACGTAAGAAGATTGGAAATTTCCTCGTCTCTTTTCTTTCTCTTCAATGAGAGAGAAATCAGACGAAAAGTATAGTTCATTCAAATGGTATTAGTAAGTCCACAGTTGGGTCATTTACCTTCAGGAAATTAATGGATGGGTAGCGGCTGCATAATGCGTCCACGAAAGGAGATATTTGCTTGCTTTGCAAGTCAGAGGCTGTGTTGAAATGAACAACGGACACGCCTGCAAAATTTAAAATTTTATTACTTGAGAATATCGCAAAATGATTGTATTTCAGGAGAAAAAGAGTTTGAGAAGAGCTACCTGGTAGAGATATTGCAGCTCTGAACTGCTCATGACCTGATACTTCCTCCACTTCACCGCCAAACTTCATATTGTAAACTTCTTCCCCACGGGATTTCTTCAACGCAACTTGAGCATGGAATAATGATTCTGCAACTTCATTGTCATTTGGAAGTTCCATCCTCAAGACTTCATAATCTCTCACAGCGTCCACCCACCTTTCCAACTGTAATCCACAGTAAGTAACATCGTAAGCTATACAAATTTGAAAGATACAAACAGAGCAAATTGAGCAGTAAAAGTTGAGCCAATTACCTTGCTGTTTGAGGCAGCCCTCCGAAGAAGCGCTTTCGTGTAAGTGGGTTGGATGCGTAAGGCTTGATTGCAGTCCTCAACGGATCGCTCCCACTGCCCAAGCTTAAACCAACCAGCTGCCCTATTGCAGTAAAGAACAGAGTTGGAAGGGTCAAGCCTGAGACCTTCACCATATGCAGAGCAAGCTTCAGTGAACCTCTCAGATTTGAAGAGATCATTGCCACGCGCACGAGCTCTTGACACCAACCTAACATTTTTAAGCAGCACTGCAACTTCAACATTCCGGGCATCAATCTGCCCAGCTTTCTCAGCAGCTGTAACTGCATTCTCAAACCTGCAATACATCCATCATCCATTCTGACTCTCCCACAAAACCCTTTTGCCCTCTTATATCTGACAAAGCTTAAATTTCTCAACTCACCTTCCCAATGCCATCTCAATCTGAGCTCGGACAAAGTATAGATAAGCTTCAGAAAGCATCCCAAAGAATCTACTCTGGGAGCAGGAGGTGGTAGTCAGTTCTAGTTTGGGAATATTTGATAGGCTTGATTCTGCATCATCAATTTGGTGGAGCTTTAAAAGTGCTTCCGTTCTACACATAAAGAGCTGTAAATTCAATTTGAACCAGTTCAGCCATTTATTAATGTGGCCTGCAACCAATTTCGTAAACCACACTAAAGAAACATATTAGAAATCGGTTTATACCTGTGGAGAAAAGTCAGCTCCAACAGCAATGGCAGCATCACCTTCCCTCAAAGCACTTTTCCAATCATTAATCCTCCGGGCATCTGTGCATTTGTTTAAATGCTTCTCTACTGCCTGCAACTTCTGCAACTCTGCTGGATCTGGCTGAACTCCAGGAATACAAAGGTGCTTCCTGGCATTCTCAACCTGCCCTAACCTGTGACGAAATTGAGTTAAAACAGGTAATATAAATCGTAATTCAACTACCTTATTATCAAGTAATCACCAAAAGACGAGAATCAAACAAACTTGTTAGAATCAACCAGCACAAGACTAACACAAATTGAATTCCATTGGCCACTAGAGATGGATAAGTCACAAATCTATAAGCATCAATAGAAGGATTGCATTGTCCTAAAATACAGATATGTTCATATGAGTTAACATTGCTTTTTAAATAACTTTAACAGCATATATAATACAGAAATTACCGAATCCAAAGACCTTGAACTAAATTCCTCACAACATCAACCAAAAAATCAAGCGACAACAACCAGAGGACGATTATTAATCACAAATAACAAAAAACCCATTTAAGACGCTCAATACCCAGATTCAAACGCAATGATTCCAAGCAAGTTTGCTCCTACCTATAATCATAGTAAAACCAAAAAGATCAGAAACAGACTCACAAAAGGCATTAGCCAAAAAAACCAACGACAGCAACATATGAACTAGATCTCACAACACAAGAGCAAGACCCATCCCCACCCATGCAAGCCAAAACAACGAACGAAGGGAAAAAAAAGAACTCAACTTGAAGCATGACCCACCTAAGAAAAAGAGATGCCAAGCGCTGGTGAGCCCTCCCATAATTGGGATCCAACCTCACCGCCTCCTCGCACTCCATCACGGCTTCCCCAAGCCTCCCTAAACCCGTCAATGCTGCCGCCCGGTTGCTCCGGTACGCCGCATTGCGAGGCGAAAGCGCAATTGCCCGATCGTACAATCTCAATGCCTCCCCAAAATGGCCCCTCTTGTACTGCTCGTTCCCTGCCCTCTTCACCTCCTCCGGATCCGCACCCACCATTGCTTTCCTCACATAATCTCCGCCACCGCTCGACCGCATGGTTGTGGGGCTTGCGTTTGCGTTTGCCGACTCTTTGGGGCTCATACCCCCCCGCATTATGCTCCCGTGCCCGTAATTGCCCGACCCGGATCCTAACACGTCGGTTCTGGAGCTCCGGCTCTGAACCATACCCGTTTTGAGGATTTTCCCGGACGGGCAGATGTTGCCGGTTGGAAGGACATTCAGTGCCGGTGAATTCACGGAGCTTTGGGTCTGGGGATGGCTCTGACCCGAGTATATTAGCGGGGGGTGGATCCGGAGTCGGATCTGTTATGACCCGGTTTGAAATTACGGCCGGTTCCACCAGATCGGGCACTGTCACCGGCCGTGGGACTGCTCTCGCTGGACCCGGAGAGCTCGCCGGAATGGTTGTTGGGGCCGGAATCAGTTCTTTTCGCGACCGCGTTTTGGCCGTTTCGGCCAGAGAACGATCCGGACGAGCTGGAGCTACTACTGGTGGTAGTGGTGGTGGTGGCGGTGAGCCCACTGCTGGCAGGTCCGGTATGCCGGATCCGTAGAGGCGAAACCGGCGAGCCCAGATCGAGCTCCCGGAAATCGGGCTTATTAGCCTCGCAACTCAGTGAGTCCCGGAATCGATCGTTGAGCGCGTCGAGCCCCGGCTCCAAAATGGGCTTCCCTGAATGCGACATTTTCCCACAAACCAAACAATACCCAATACCCCAAAGCTCCAAAATAAAAATTTCAAATTTTTGCCCACCTCTCCTTCTCTCAAAAAAATTCGCTTTTCTTATTCCTCCTCTCTCTCTCTCTCTCAGCAATGTGCGTGATTGAAAGTACGAATGATAGAGAGATAGAGAGTCGAAAGAAGAACAACCCCTGAACAAGACATGAAGGAAGAAAGAAAGAGAGAGAAAGAGATGGGGATCTCGTGATATAAAAGGAAGAAGCAAAGAATGAATGTGAGTTTTAGAAATGTTCAGAGAAAGAGAGAAAGAGAGAGAGAAGAGGGGTTTTTATTTTCTTCCTTTTCCTTCCCTCTTCATCACCTGCTTCTTCACGAGAGAGATTTCCCTTCCCCCCTCTCTCTTTGTTTATTATTTTCTTTCCCCCTCCTCTTCTTTCGTACCCTACTCTTCCTCCACAATTCGCTTTATTTCTTGTTTTTATGTTCGACGCTAACCTCACTCTCGCTTCATCCACTGTGACCACCACTCTCCACTCTATCCTTTTGTTTTCATTCTTGTCATCTTCCGTATTAAATTCTTTTTATTATATTAAAATAAAAAAAATCAAACTTGAAGTAGATCGCACCACTAAATAGTAAATATGGTAACTGTTTACATTTTTTTTCCAACAAAGAACTTACCTTAATTGTCAAAACAATTCCATAAAAAGTCACAAAATTTGCAAACGCGCGAATCCCACGCGCCGAGTGAAATATGTATATTTAATTTTTTATTTTTTTTTTGCTAAATATTTGTTTCCAAGAGTGGACTACCCATCTCTTTATTATTATTGCTGCCTTTCTTTGTGCACCCTCCTGCTAAATATTAACTCCATACTCATCCCCAAACAACCGAGTCCTTCACCACGTGGCAATAACGCACACATCCAAGCCCCACCTACGTAGGCCCCCACATGGATCAAATCCCAATCACAGAGTCTGTGGAGCGTCAGATTTTGTCACCCCTTCATTCGTATGGGTGTACTGTCAATGTATCAAAACCCTCCCGAGTATTTTACTTACATTTTCTACGTACCAATGGCAACAGTACTGATCTGGTGCGCGCTATCTAACTCACTCACACAGTGTGAGTGCTTTACACCATAGCTTTTTTTTTTATTTTCGATTTTATTATTATTATATATATATATATATATATATATATTTATATTTCTCTGCCATTTGATCCTAGATTCCTGTACTTTTTCCAGATTTTTACTTTCTTACGCAAGCCAGAAGCCAACACAAGATTTAAGGACATCCCCCTACCAAATTACCGAAAAACCCGCCGGTGTCATCTTAATTACGAAAACGCTTCAAACAATGGGTTTAGGAAATTCCGCCTAATTGTGCTTCGATAAGCTCGAGAATATGAAAGGAAATGTCAACTAATTGTGCTTTTGCCAAAACGGGTTCAGACAAATCAGAGTGGCATTGTGGTGGATAGAGTGAGGGCGAGGGGCATGGTGGGAAATTCGGGTGAGAGTCTCGACAGAAGTTGCTGGCCATGTGCAGGAGAGAGTGGCGTGCCAGCTGGCCCATTCGGGGGAAAAACCTTGAGCCAAACAGTGGCGTCCAGCTAAGCAGAAAACGGCGAGACCGACGGCGTTATGAATGATTCCCAGAATATCCGTGCGATCGTGAGGGTTATCAGGTAACGGACATGAACCGGAGGGGAACCGCGATGGTGACAGCAGAGGAGGAGGCCATCCCAGAGATGGCAGAGAAGGGGAATGATGAGAAGGCGATCTAAATCATGCCAGGTAGGCAAAACCCACACGTACCTTTGGGGGAAGATCTAGTGCCTTGTGGTGCACCATAGGCTAGGAGGACCGTCAGATTTCTGTCTGAAAGCCAGCCACGTGTTAGTCACGTGGCGATTCGTCTATAGGACAGATAATGTGCATGTGGCAGCACCAGGGCACAGGGTTTTTGAAGTTGTGTGTCTTGTTGTACCCCGCTGACGTAATTAGCCTAACAAAAAATAAAAATAAAAATAAAATAAAAATAAAAATGAGAGAAGGAATGCATTATTTCATGGAATATTAGAATGTCCAAGGAAGTCCAAGTCAAAGAATATGAGCCCCTTGAATCTCATATGCTTTCAGGCCTTTTTATTTTTCCTTTTGGGATAAATACTAAATTATAAAATTTAATTTTCGAGTTATACAAACAATCTTCTTATATTTCATATTATTTTATACACTTTTATGAGTAAAAAAAATATATAAATATAATGAAAACATGTAAATTAGATGTACATGCTAAAAAAAAAGCGCAAGAATAAAAGACTTGATTAGCGTTTGTTATTCATTAAGAAAATGCTAAAAGCACAACCTTTAGCACAACTTGAACACAACCCAACACACATTGAGGTGGGATCCGGTGCCGGATCCCACCTCAATGTGTGTTGGGTTGTGTTCAAGTTGTGCTAAGGATTGTGCCCCAATCACTACCTTATTTATTATCTATAATTTACCATTTACCATTTAATAAGTTATTTTAAAATAAGGATTAGCATGTTTAAGGACTATGCAGCTGTTAATCAAATCATCATAAAAGTTTATTTTCAAACCCGAATTCGAAGGAGGTCCAGATTCCCTCAAATAACCTATCCAAATTATCCCGTTAAATTTGATTTTTAACAAAGGTAATAGAGCTATGTTTCCCATCACCCACTTGCTATTATTTTATTTAAAAAAAGTTTTCTCTTTCATTTATTTTCTCTCTCTTTCCCCTAACATTTATTTGAAATAATATTTAAATAGCTTTCTCTTTCATTTCTTTCCTCTAGCATTTATTTCAAATAATATTTAAATAATATAGTGAAAGAATAATATAAGTTATTGTAGAGTTTATTTAAATCGTGAAGCAGAAAGTAGTTTGATTCCTTAAATTTAAAAAAATAAAAAATTTAAAAAAAATTGCTGAGTTCTCTAACTTCACATACTTATGCCTTGCCATGACCCAAACCATATTTATCTTTATTCGTCACAATCCACAGTTATGAAAATGCTTCTACCTTATCTTCTCAAAATCGAAACCAACCTTTTGATACGAGAAAAATCAAAGCCAAATTAAGAATGAAAATGGATAAATAGTCAAAGTAAAGTGAAATTTGAAGATTTTTGGATTAAGAAAATATTGAATGAAATACGTTATTTAAGCTAACCTTAGAGAAGTCACATGCGGCTAGCCATATTAGCTTTGTAGCAAAAAGTGGGACAAAAAGATAATGCATCCACCTCTCCTTAGTTAGACTTTCTGTTGAATGCTTCAATACTCAATTGTGTACTGGAAGAGCATTAACAATAGATACCCAACCATTTTTTTTCTAAATTTAGCTGAAAAATAATAATGACTCCTTAAATGTGTGTGTGTAATCAACCAAACATACAACCAAAATATAAAATGTGGAAACGTAAAGAACACAGATATTTTGGTTACGAAGTAGAAACCATTTGTACCAAAGAGAAAAATCACTCCAAGGTAGCCAAATCTAGAAAATCCACTAACAGAATAAATAGCTAGTTACAAAGCAGTCGTATTCACATAACCCAATGCAATACTCGTACCTTTAACTCTGACACGTACCTATACGTGAACACCTCTCAACCAGACATCCTGTTTGAAGAGTTATTTAATGGATTCATTTAACTTAGAGCTCATATCTAAGTTAGACTTCAATGGTTGATCAAATCACACAAATATTCTAAGAGAATTAGCACATCTAACAATATCTGCATAAGCACCCTCTCTTAGCACAATAAGAATTCTACTATGGAATTCTTACAAATACACAACCTATGAGCCTCTTTAAATAGGCTACAGAAATCATAATTCTACTCAAATTTGGATTTGTATAGGCGGCGTCCAGACCTGCAACTGAAACTTCATAAAACTCTGAAGCGCGTCCGGACCTGGAAACCCTAGCATCCAAATGATTACATAAAATAGTTCCTCCGTCCGAAATCACTGGAAAATCGTTCGGACTCCTTGAGCTACTAACTTCACCGTCTGTTGTAGCGTTCAGACCTTTATAGGACTCTAAATCTCTGAGCTGAGTGTTCGGACTCTACCAACTAGATGTCCGAATGGTCCCTAGGAAAAATCAACTTTTTGTACTGTAGAATCTCCAAATCTTTCCTTCACTAGAACCTTTCCTTCTTAGTGATATTTTGTGCATACACTTGTTTTGATCAGTCATTTCCATATTGGAAAATATTTTTTGCAAATAATCTTCTAGAAGCTCTTTGGAAAAATGGTGTCCTTGTTATGGAAATTTCCTGATATGGAAGCGTTTTTGTCAAAACAGAATGAGCTAATTAAAATAAACCAACAAACTTCCTCTTTGGCCATTTTGGGACAAAAACGACTTATACCAAGAAATACAAATTACTCCTCATTTTTGTCTCAACAGGACAAAGTGTAAATAGAGTAATAAAGCCAGTAAAAAAAAAAAAACCATAAGGTTTAATAGTAATGAACAACTACTAAAAGATGTTCATGAAAGTAGCCCAGTCAAAATATATATATCAAAAACATATGATAAAAAATGACACAACACTTAATCCTCCAACAGCTTTCTAAAAAAGAGAAGAAAGACATGCAGAGTGATTCTTTCACACATAGAGTCAGACTACACATGTATATAAAATGGATAAAACAGTTATGAAGCAGTTAAAACAGATCCAAACATATACAAGAGAGATGAGTAATTTATGAGCAACAATTTCTTTGCAGAATTTTAAAATTGAATAATTTACTCAACTCATGTCATGCATGTCGTATGTGAAAGCTTTCTCAATAAGACATGTTCACTGATAAGTTTGAAAACACTGAATTTTCTAAATAAGAGAAAATTATTGTTTGATTAGACAAAAGTCAAACATTATCTTACTAGAGTCTAACCACATTCATCTGATACACTCCCCCTAAGTCACAACACTTTTTCTTTTACTTAGTCCGTTAATGATTGTCTCTTTCTGCAATGAATTTATCATTGACTTTTTCTATTGGGACAAGTGTAAAAACAGTTTAACAGCACATTCAACAGTTGATCTTTTTGATATCCATATTTTTTAAGAATTTATTTGTTTTTTACTTGGTGCTGTGACCTAGAAAGAATGCCAAAAATTTTAGGTTCTAAGTTCAACTAGCGAGTTAGTCAATTTGACCATCTAGGCAAAAATTTATCTCTTAATAGAATTGTCAGTGTAAAAAACTAGAGATAAAATGATTTACCTTAACGGAGCTTTCGATAATGCACAAATTCATCGCATGAGATGAATAAACTATCCAGCTTTTAGATGCAACAAAAAAATTTAAGCATATATCAAACTTAAATCATCTCAAGGATATGTAAGGATATGTCATCAATGCACACAAATTGAGATATCAATTCTAAATACATAAGATATCTGATAAAATGTATAAAGAATAAGCTGCAACATCTCTCCTTTTTCTTTCTTTTTTTTTTTTAAAAAAAAAAAGAGAAAAGAAACATGCTTTTCAAAGAAAGAGACTAGGATATCAAAGCCTAATTCTAGCATGTAAAGAAAGTCAAACCTGTCCTTCCAGAGAGTTTTGATATTACCAGAAAAGCAGCCGCACAACGTGCTTTTTTAGTTATCCTCATAAAAACCTGCAGAAAATTTTCTTAAAGAAATGAGAGAGCTTACGAGGATAAAGTTCCAAACAGATGATGCAAAGCATGATCAAGGCAGTACGTCAATAAATGTAAGATGCAATGCATAAATCCAGACATGTTCTAAGATAAGAACCATTATCATAGGCATGCCAAGTACTCACCTAATTTATTCCAAATAAGGAATTATTTGTGGAATCATAATTGGAATTGATTTTTTATCCCTCGGTGGGAGGAATAATTAAGATAAAAAATTTAGGAATCTTAGGCTTATACATTTATAAAAAACAAAGTCCCTCCGTGTGCATCCGTTTGGATGCTCATGTTCATTGTGTAGTCGTACAACCCTCGTGTGCGTACGGTGCCAAGTAACCACAATAGATTTGACCGCATTTAGTGGCAGATTTGTGTTGATGGTGGTGGTTGTCTCTTAGTTTGGATCCCATTCGTACTGATCGATTCTTCGATGATACTGAGATATTCAGAGACTGATCAATTAATGATGTTGAAGGAGAGGGCATTGCTGAGAGAGCCCGTAGATGAGCCCCGATAGCACTGTGCAGAGGTCTAAGAGCTCATTGAAGATTCACTTGAGCTTCTAGATGTGTCTCGGGGACCATGCAGAGAGAGCGACATGGTGGTCTCGGTAGCCATGTATGCGTCGGACGGCGAAGATGACGACCTATTAGTGGTCGCTGCATGTGGGTTGAGAGGCAGTGACACTATGCAATTGATGTGCGCCTTATTGTTCTAGAGCGACACACAAAGGCATAATTTCAAGTCATGGATTTTGGGTTTTCGGGTAGGGTTTCAAATCCATTAGGATCGGCCCAAATTAGGTGTGTATATATATAGTAGTAAATATCATAGTGACTTAAGAGTAACCACAACATCTTAAGCCATGATGATAATCACATAAGAAAATATTATAAAACTTCATAAAGAATTTTGGCAGCTATATAGTAATTAGATGTTATTGAAATTGTGATTATTAGAATAGTTTTCAAAGTATCCACGACGTCCTAATTTTGTAATGATGATCATATAATGATAATTAACATAAACATAATAAAGATAAATGGCATCTATATTGTAATTAATTCATGACATTAATGACTGGGCCCACAAGGAAGTTATCATTGACTTAATTAGAGTAAGATGGTAAATTTGGCATTGAATATAAATTTATCCTATGCCCACAAATATGGAAAATTTTATTTGTTTATGTTTAAATTTTACTTGTCTTATTAAAAAATTATTTAGTAAATCCATGCATAATGCAACCCCAACCTACATGAAGGTTAGAATTTATTATTTAAATTAACATTGGTAAATTTAAAATAAGGATATTTCATAGCATCAAAGTATTTATTTTTCTTAGTCATTGCAGTTATTCCCATTGCCTTAATTATTAATATTTTTTACGTTCCAATGCCTTGTGGTAATAATTTTTTTTGTCTGGAAAGAAAAATTTGTTTTTCACTTTAGGTTGTTTGAAACTTAATTTGGCATCACGTATGGACAAACCACTCATTCCCACAAAATCAAGTACGCCACTAAAGATTATTAAACATGAACGGTGGATGCAATCTAATCACTTGAGTTTGATGTTCATAAAATCTTATGTTACCAAAAGCATCCGGAGTTCTATCCCTTAATGAACTAAGGCCAAAAAATTCATGAAGGCTGTTGAGGAATAAATTTGTGAATTCTAATAAAGTTTTGACTAGCACTCTGGCGAAAAAGTTTTCAAGAAAAACCTTTGACAGTTCCAAAAATATGCATGAAAACATTATGAAAATGAGGGATATGATAACTCGACTTTAAGTTCCTAGATGTTGAGATTTTGAGTCATTCTTGGTCCATTTCATAGTACTGAGTTCTATCTCTTCTAAATATGGACATTTTAAAATATCTTATGACATACATAAGATAATTGGCCAGTAAATAAACTTCTTACTATGTGTGTTCAAAAGAATGAGAGACTGAAACATGAGAAATCAACAGGTGTTTACATGGTTGCTCATGCTAAGGAAAAGATCAAGATAGGCAATCACACCTAACAGTCAAAAGAGAATAAGGTGCCAATAAAGTGTAATGGCAATCATTATACCTCTTTCTTCTACAAGAAAAAACTAAGGGTGGATGGTACTATAGTAGGTAAAAAAGAAAGAAGGACAAATGATGAGCATGGTTAGTAATTCTACTTTTCTATTATCCTTGTAGAGTGAAGCCTTGAAGATCATTGTGTATATATTAGACAGGTCTCTAAGATACCTTTTATATTATGGAATGGGTGGAAACCAAGTTGAAATCATTTACACTAAATCGCTAAAGGAGTTGTCCTATTGAAGTGATGATTTATAATCCACACCTAGAGAAATTAGACTCAATGCAGTAAACTCTAAAGGATTAATGTTTTATTGTCCTTCCCACAATCCTAGAGTTGTTAAGTCTAGAAATGCAAAACTTCTTGAGGATGTTGAACCTAGTAGGCGTACTTATCCTTGAAAGATAGAATTTGAGGAAGCATGAGAATGGACTGAATTTAATTCAGATGAAGGACGTTTGATTATGCTTAGGAAAAATCAAATTGATTATCATGAATCACAATCAGTTCTAGAATAGTTAACTCATGAAGAACATGTTCAGAATGAACCTACTCATACTTTACAAAATGTAGAGGAAATACGATTAAGAAGATTTTCTAGAATAAGGAGACCAACAAGTCCTACTGATTATATTGTATACCTCAAAGGTTCTGATTTTGATGTCAGACATAAGGAATTAAGGATGATCTAAGATCGGTTTCACAAGCCATGAGTGGAGATAACTCCACATTCTTATTCAATGCCATGAAGGAAGATATGGAATCCATGACTAAAAATCAAATATGTGAGATCTCTTTGACTTACCAAAATGAGCTGTAGCTATAGGTTGCAAATGAATTTACAAAATCAAAAGGGATACTTATAGTAATGTTGAACGAAATAAAGCTAGATTTGTAGCCAATAATTTCATTCAAAAGAAATGCATTAATTATCATGAAACACTCTCTCAAAAATCTCTCAAAAATCTAAGAATGATTTATTTAGGATAATTATGACATTAGTAGCTCATTTTGATCTAGAGCTACGTAAAATAGATATGAAAACAAATTTTTTGAATCAGGATTTTGAAGAGGTTTACATGACATGCCAGAAGGTTTTGGTGATAACAATCAAAATACTTGCAAATTAAAATAATAATAATAAAATCTACTTATGAGCTAAAACAGCCCTCTCGTTAGTAGTATATAAAATTTTATTAAACATCTCAAGATTGTTGATTCTATAGCGAGACCTATCAAGATGTTATGCGATAACTCTACTACAGTTTTATTCTATAAGAATGATAAGAGTTAAAGCAGAAGTGAGCATATCGACATAAAGTATATCAGTGTGAGAGAGAATATTAAGAGATGTGTAAGAGAGAATATTAAGGGTGCGTTTAGGATTGAGATTTTATAGACAATAAGTACGATTTTAAACTAAATCGCAGAACATAAATCGTTTGGGAACTGCATTTTTTAAAATTCAAACACTTAACTGTGTTTTTAAAAATCATTTTTTTCAAATCGTATATTTTAAAATCATTATTTTAAATTGCACATTTTGAAATCGTAAACCTAAACGAACCCTAAGAGATATGAAGTGTTTATTGAGCAAATAAGTACTGAATTAATCATTGCAGATCCTATGACTAAAAATTTACCGATAGAGAAGTATAAAAGTCATGTGGAGTATATGAGACTTACTAAATCATTTTATACTTAGTTTCTCTATAATTGGTCTATAGGCATAAAGTTAAGGGAAAAATATATATAAAAAAAAAACCCTTTGAACTAACAACCAATTTTAAAATAGCCCCCTGAATTTTTAAATGTACTAATGTGACCCATCAAACTACCAAAATATGTCAAAAATACAACTTTTATCGAAATATTCCTATAATACCCCATACTCTCTTAAAAACTGGAAGAAGAAAAAAACAATTTTTTTTTTTTTAAAAAAATATATATAAATGCAAAATCAATCCATGTGGTTGGCTTAAATTACAAATTGCTCATTGTAGAATAAAAAATAATAATTTAATCATTGTAGTTAATCCGTCAAAATACTTGACGGATTTTGTTAGTGTCAACGTTAACACCGACAAAATGATGACATGTGTCACTCTTACTAAAAATATATATATATATATATTAAAAATATAAATTTATAAAACTAAATTAATCTTGTAGTCAAATTTGGATTCTATTAGTATGCTACGTTAGCATCAATAAAATGACGACATGTGTTAATGTTAATAATATATATATATATATATATATATATATATATATATATATATATATATATAACTAAAAATTAAAAATTAAAATCTTTTAATTGGGGTGGCTTCTGAGCCACCCCTTTTCTTCTTATTGTTTTTTTAATTAAAAATAATAATTTTCTTAAGTTTTTCATTTCTTTACATTTTTAGTTTTATATTAATTTTTCTAATTTCTTTTTTAAAACAAAAAATAGTTTTTTTTTTATTAATTTTTTTATTTTAGGTTTTAAGAGAAGAAGAGTATTATAGGAATAGTTTGACAAAAGTTGCATTTTTTGCACACTTTGATAGTTTGATAGGTCACATTAATACACTTGAAAATTCAGGGGCCTATTATAAAATTGGTTATTTGGTTGTAGGCTTTTTTATAATTTTCCCTAAAGTTAATGTTATAGAGTTTTGGCACATGTATTTTATATATATATATATATATATATATATATATATATATATATATATAAATTTGGACTCAAACGGCTTATAAGAAGTCCATTCATAAAATTTAGTTTATCCTAAAGAACTTATTTATAGAATATTATACATTGTAATTCATTATGTAATAGTTTTACCGACATGATTCATGTATAATATTCCTTATGTAAGTGTGAGTATTCCATAAGAATGCCTCAATTGCTGCTAATACAAAACCGCAACGAAGGTTTGTGTATAGTCGTCCCTAGAGAAAAAACAAAGAAGAAAGAAGATAGGTGTTTGAGGAGGGAGGCTCCACGCCTCCATCTCCCCAATGGTGCTTCCCTCCTAGTTATTCTAGGGTTATGGAGGTTTTTTGTTTTCCCCTTGGCTTAGATCCAATGGAGCTTTTGTTCTCCTAGTCCTTCTAGGGCTATGGAGCTTTGGTTCTCCTAGTCCTTCTAGGGTTATGGAGCTTCGTGTTTTTTCTTGTTTTTAGTTTCTTTAGGCAGGAAGGCTAACACAAGACGTCTCGTAAGGAAGCGGTCTCTCTGTCCGTGTTGCTTGCGAAAATTTGGCTCAGCTTTCTTCTTCTACATCTACTTTTGAGGCCATATTTATGTTTTTTGCCGGTTCCTGGAAGACACGCGTAGTTTCTCTTCCAACATCGCCTTATGTTGGGTGCTTTCTGTAGTTTTTTTTTTCTGTTTTTTTAGAATAGTTTTTGAAAGTCTGTCTGTTAAATTTACAGATTTTATTGGACTTTTTATGGCTTGTTAGCTAAATCAGCCATCTTTTCTTTGTTAGGGGTGCTTTATTGTTAAAGAGTAGCTCAAACATCTGTCCTTATAATATTTGTTTATTTGTAGGTAGTATCCAAGTCAGATTTTTCTAACTTAGTGTGTAGGATGTCGATGTGCTTCTATTTACTGTATTTTCCCTCGAGCATCTTCAGATTAATGCATGGTAGCTCCGATTATTTTGTTCAAAAAAAAAAAAAAAGTGGGAGCATTCCATGAATAAATTTGAATAAAGAATTTATGGCCATTATTAAGTACCTAACATCGTAAAAAAATTCATGTGACATGAGGACCAAGTATGAGAAAGTTAGAAATCCTGTAATAATCAAAGTGTGGCCTACATGCCACATACAGTTTAATTAGACACAAATTAAGGTGTTCAGTAATTTTTATTTATTGATAGGAAGAATTAAATGTAAAATTCTAATTAAGAGTCCCTGACCTAGGCTATACATAAAGAATATGTTTATTCCGTCTACATGACATTATTAGGCATAGGTTAGATGATGCATCTCTACTAAAATTCTATTCAGATTTCCATTGTTAAGTTCTCTGTTTCGCTTAAACAAATATAATCGACCGGTGGTAATTCTAAAACTTTTTGATGCGGGATTTGTGATGGAAGTATGAAAAATAGGGGTGAATATAGAAATGGAATGGAAAGATGATATTAATGATATTGCACTTAAGGTAGGAATCACCGTAAATACAAGGTTTGCTTATATCTTTTCTCCCTTTCTCCTAGCTATCCCTTTCCTTAAATAAACCACTTACTCGCTTCTACTACTCCTAACATGTCTCTTAACCCCTATAATCATTATTGAAAGATAAACATAGTTATTGGAAGATAAAGATAAACATAATCTAAACATAGCCTAAAAAGATAAAGATAAACATAATCTAGCTATCCATCTGAATGCTTAATCCAAGTAACGTGGATTAGCCTCTAACCCTAAGGGACCGGTTCCTATCACTTTTTTCACTTTATATTCTAGCTAGTATATCATTATGTTATATGCTAACACTGGTTACACTGGTTTAAAAATCTGACAAGAAAATGTTATATTTTGCTAAACAAAATTTGTTTCTCGATACCAATACCAAATCTTCAAACATCCATATTTACTCAACACTCTTTCAAAACCAGCCTTACAAATATTCCCTCTAGTCTCACCTACAGATTAGAGACAACTGAGTCCATTACAACTAGGGTATAAAAATTAGTTTTCCTTATGGTATTTTGCAATTTCCAAGGATCTGACCTGCCATGTGAGAGTGATGAGGAAGAGGTGATGTACTTAAGAATGTCTCGGGCTTTGAAACCTCAGTGTAAGAGTACGGTTGCACATAAAAAACAATGAAAATAGGATTATATATACTATATATAGACTCTATAATCATGGGGTCAGAACCTGCATGTTCATAACATGAAAGAGTAGAGAGAGACAGAGAGTAACGTCTTACAATTTACAAAGAAGTGAATAGCCAGAGAGAGAAAATATTAATAAAAAAATTATAAACAGATGAATAGTGAATAACCAGTATTGACTATTCGATGTCCAATGTTGAAGAGAAAAAGTCATAGTGACTAATCTGTTGGAGGGGAAAAAATGCTCAAAATAGTCAAATTTGATTATTTTGAAAGATTTAAAGCATATGCTGGAGATGCTCTGAGATAACATGACAATAAAAATTAATGAATTTTTTGAAGGACTGATTTTCACTACTACGTACATCATCAAGTTATATGGTAGTCGTATGTATATGGCAATCTACTATATATCATTACTTTAATTTTATTGATATATATTTATATATATATATATATATATATATATATATTTATTATTGTGAAAATAATGTTATTCAGTAGATTGTTATACGATTGACATGCAAATAGAATAACATGGCAGTGAAAATTAACCTTTAGATCAACAAGGGTTTGTACAAAATAAAAAATGAATAGTTGATTTTTATTGTTACATCATCTCAGTAGTTGTATAGCAGTATAATAAATAGAATTTCTCTCGTGAAAATGCATATATCCAATAATAAAGTTTTACTAATTAGTGCTACTAATTTTGGTTCATTCTAAAAGAGAAAGAAATAATAATAGAAACATACAACGGCTTTTACCATCTAGACTCTTTTTAGGCGCGCTGCTCTTAACGAGCAGGTTCTATTATGGTCACGCCTAAATACAACAGCTACAATTGGTCTCTCCCCCGCGCGCTTATCTTTTATGAATATAAAGAAGAAAAACTGGCCAAAAGGAGGAGAGTGCAGCTCTTGTGGCTTTCTGAAAAATGTAGTGTGGATAAGGGGGGTGGTTTGTCGTAGTGCTGCAAGGGCACATGATGGTCATGTGGGTAATGGAAGAGAAACCATGATTTGTTTATGGGGAGAGGGGCATGCATGCACTTTGGCAGTGTGGATCCTTTCCCCTACAGCTTTGTATGATTGTATATGTCTCACTGCCATATCCATTTCTCATCTCCTTTCCTTATCAGTACTCTCGACCTCTTCCTCTTATCTACCTTTTCTTGAAATTAGGGCTTTCCTTTTCTATTCTGGAGCTTATGTAAATTGTCCAAAGCTAAAAGCTTATTGAGAAAAAAGAAATCATGATACACCACTACCTTTCTCTAGCTTAGTTGCTCGGAGAAAACTGTTAAATCATCGTTTATTCTAAAAGCTTAAACCGATAAGAAAACGATTGATTTAATCATTTAATTAATATTCTAATACTTCCGGCCACTCACGTTTGAACTCGAACTCTTCCTTAATAAGTGATGCCAACATGTGAAATAATTAATTGAAATATAAGGTGAATAACAGAGTCGATGTTTGAACTTAGAACATTTTTTTTTAGTTGTGATGTGACATAAAGTTGAAAGTGGTTTTGAGTGTTTTGTAAATGTTTTATGTGTTAGAGCATTCCTAGCAGCTTCCCTTTCCTTTCCCTTCATTTTTTCTAAATGTAGGGAATAAAACTACTTTTTGCTTCCCTATCAAAAAACACCCCACAGCAGCTTCCCTTCATTTTTCCCTATATCATTAAAATATTATTTTGTTACTTTTACTTTAATTAAAAGTAAGAAAAGAAAGAGATAAAGTAAAAGAGATGTTATATTTTTAGAATAAACAATTGAATGGGAGGTGAATAGTGCTTCCCAATGCATTAGGAAGCACTGTAGCAATCATAGGGAACATATAAGGGAAGGGAAGCTGCTGTAGGATTAGTTTTTTGACTTTTTTGAAATTTTTCCTAAAATGTAGGGAAGGGAACCCATGTAGGGAAGCTGCTAGTAATGCTCTTAGAGCATCTCCAACAATAATTGTTAAAATAATTACTGAAAAAGTACAAATTTCTATTTAGTTACTCATTTTTCTATATACACTCCAAGAAATTCTCTATTCTATAATCTATTTTATTTAAATATTATTTTGTGTGGGAAATAGTATGAGAGAGAGAAAGAGAGTGAAAGAAAATAATAAAAAAACTCTGTGAATAGTAAATAGATAGAATAGCCTATTTACTTTTTAGACTAAAAGAAAAAATTATATTCTGCCTATTTTGCTAAAGACAAAAAATAACTCATAATAATCAAATTCTATTGAAGATGCTCTAAGTTTGTTAATACTTTACTTTCTTTTCTTTTTTTTTTCTTTTTTTTATTCTTTTTTATTTTGTAAAAAAGGAAAAAAGATTTCCTAAAAAAAAACATAAGCAAACTTTATTATATATAACCCTTCCAAAAAGTATTAACAAAAGTTTTTGAGACCATTGAACTACTAATTATATGATTAGAGAGTTATAGATAATAGAATATGACAATTTCCAAGAAGCAAATTAAACCAGAATATATATATATATATAGTAAATAGTACGATTATATATATATGGAAATAAATGTACAGAAATTACAGACACAATTATAATTAGTGTCGGACCCATTTGAAGGCCGGGTCTGTTGATGATACGGAGAAAGCATCAAAGCAAGACCCCATACATTTAGGCTTTACTGTCTGACCATTCACGCCACACAAGCAAAATTAAAGGAGCATATATTATAATTTAAATATTGGACCCACATTAAAAATGCATTTGCCTTCCCTTAACCCATCAATCAATCTCACCTTTTTACTGCCTCGATGTCTCAAAGGTTGAATTCAACTGTACTGGCGATTCCATGCAAATCATGCAACAACTTTTTAAATTAATTTCTTAATTTCTGCATGAATTAATTGGAGGTATATATATATATATATTGTGGTCATGAATATTGCTACATTTTTGAATTTGAGGTATGATAAAAAGATAATCAATATCAAAGTGTTTCTTATTTATACTATCTAGATTCTTAACCCTAATAAAACATTGAATCATTAACTAGAAAGTTCAAATTGGTAAAAATTTAATCTCGCATGTTCCAAATTCGAACCGAATTTGGATTCGGAATGCGCGCTATTGTAACTTCCCTAGATGATCGCCTCATTTCAAGTCCAGTTTGAATTGAGATTTGGAACGCATCTTTCTGAAAACGTTGAAATTGACGAAATTTCATGAAACATGACTTTGTACGTACACGTTTGAATGATCAGCTTTCCAACGCCATCAAGTACACTCTTATCCGACGCTAGACCCATGAGATATGACCCATTTATTAAAACTGGTAGGATTGAAAACTGCCCTTTATCATAATTCTTTTTACTGCTAAAAGAAAATAAAAGGAAAGTCAAAAAGTGTATATTATTAATTATTTCATTATTTCCCAAAATCTTGAATGTTGGCTTAATTAATTAGTTCGTATATATATATATATATATATATATAACAACATGAGAAATGCTATGGGTACTCTTACAAACTCTTACAAACAGAAGTTTACAAACTAACATGGCATCTACCGGACATTTTATCAATTAAAAAACTCATTTAAACTTTCCACGTCATTTTTCTCTCTCTAAAAAAAAATCTCTTTCTCCCCCTCTCCAGCACACACTCTCTCTCTCTCTCTCTCCCCTCACCCACGAGGCCTCGACGATACAGTGAGCCAAAAAATTCTTGTGGCTTGAAACTTGAGAAACATAATAATTATCCCGAGCTAAAAATTCTTTTTTTTTTTTTCAGCACTAGATGGGAGGGATAGTCCAAACAAAATCTTGTAGCTACAAGAATTTTACACCGACACAGAAGATTCCCGA
>JAJPGS010002309.1:0-69338 GCA_028654335.1 Alnus rubra | reverse complement strand
GGTCTTTTGTAAAACACAAATTTAGTGGCCTTTGACTATAGCTTGTAGAACTTTCTGTGAGCTTGATGTTGTTTTCATGTGCGGATGACTGCATAGCCAAAATTTTACCGACTTTTATATGTAGTTTGTAAATTGTACGGCGTTGATTTTGATTCCAGTAACACAGTGACCACATAGTTTCGCTTGGAAACTTTTTTCTTCTTTCTAGTCATGATGTAAAACTCCGTTCAAAGTTGATATCCACTTTTTTCTTTTTTCTTTTTTTGTGTAAAAGTTGGCGGAAATTAGTCATCAGTTTTTCTGCCATGATTGCATTGGTGTTTTATCAGGCTTCCAGTGCGCTGGGACAAGACTGCCATAGTGGTCATGAATGAGGTGCGTGTTAGCAGTCCATATCTCCTGAATGTGTTAGTGGAGGAACTCCTGCTGCCAATGACCGGTGAAGAAAGTGGTAAGACAGTCCAGGATTCCATATTTGATTATTCTGAAAACCTTTTAGGGGAATTTATGTACGTATTTATGTTTTTAGTTACTCAATCATTGATTTTATATTTTTCCCTTCTAGCTTGAGTTTGAAAAGAAGAGGCTGCAATCACGTGGACCAGGTCAGTGATGGTATGGGAGCTTGGGAAAAGTGGACCAGGTCAGTGATAGGTATGGGAGCTTGGAAAAGTGCCCTGTGGGATGAAGCACGAGGGGTACGTTACTTGTAACAGCCTTGTGAGAGAAACCTGTAATCTATTTCTCCTGACATTTTGATGCTGATTCATCAAGGACTTGCATATTTTTCATCTGTAGTTATTCTTTCATTTTGCCATCTCTGTCTCTTCAGTTTGGTAATGCTGTTTGTCTGACAGTTTGAGATTTAATTCTAAAGCAATATGCTCATATGTATTAGAGCATTCACATTGGGCTAGCCAAAAACTAATTTGGCTAAGCCCTGTTGTGAAATTTGTCAAAAAACCACTTCATCCGGCTCAATATTCTAACCAATTTTTTTTTAGCTCCTAGCCTCCTACAATGCTCAACAATGTGTAAAAGAGGGAATTTGTTTATTCTTTCATTCTCTTCTCTCAATTTTTATTTTTATTTTTATTTTTTAAATTGAATTTCATTTCTCTCTGTCCTCTCCTCTCAATCTCTATTTCATCCCTACCATACGCTTCGAATTAGAGCTCCTTCACAACGAGAAACTATTCTCATTCTCTGTTCTCTCTCTGGTTGATCGGCGTATTCATGGCTGAGAGCTCGGCCGGGTTCATCGATTTTGATTATGTCTCTTTCCGCCACTCTCCTTAGGTTTACTTCTTTACAAACTCGTTTCTCCACCTCTGGTTCTGAAGACCACTATTAGTCTATTACTAACGCCTTGTCCCAGCAAAGAACCAGAAGAGGAAGCCAACATCCTTTGTTCCAGATTTTGTAAAGCCAAACAAGCCAAGCCATTGATGAGCTGCGTTTAATCCCTAGAGTTATAAACCTTGGTGAGAATTGAGAAAGAAATTATGG
Source organism: Alnus rubra (assembly GCA_028654335.1). Lineage (NCBI taxonomy): Eukaryota > Viridiplantae > Streptophyta > Magnoliopsida > Fagales > Betulaceae > Alnus > Alnus rubra. Next base: position 67,829 of record JAJPGS010002309.1, on the reverse strand, counting down.
GTTTGCTGCTATATTTATTTTTGTTAATGATGATGTCGGTGGTGTTCTTCATAGGCAAGTTTCAATTTTAATTTTTATATGTTGAATTAGATACAATCTTACCAAATATAGCTTGAAGTTAATGCTTAAATCAAGGGAAGGAGAATAAGCCGAGTGAAATAAAGGAATATAACAACTACCAATTTAGCAGAACATGATGCACAAGCATTTATTTGCCTCATATTCGAAGCATGAACACAGCATATGATTGCTATTAATGGAATATGCAACTCCCTCCCTCCCTCTGTTGTTTTGATGGAATGGTTGTTCTAATCTTCTGGTATTTGTGGTAGTGTAAATTGAGTTATGAATTATGGATTTTTTTGGTGTGATTTAGAGAACTTTTGGCTTAATGATTGACGGGTATTAGCATTAGCATTTTATTTAAGTTTAGTTAGTTTTTGCCTTTTTATGAATAAGTTTGGGTTCGAATAATATTTGTTCTAGCTAGTTGTATGTGGTATTTATAGCCACCATGCTTTCTTGACCGAGAGCTTATATTGAACCCTTTGATCCCTTTCACTGTTAGGAAGAGACAAGTTTTTGAAAATGACTTCCAAAAAACAAAAAAAACAAAAATTACCGTTAAGAAAATACAAATTATTTAAAATATGGCTTGTTGGGATGTGTATATATATAAAATACGAATAGCTAAAATAGAAAAATATAATTTTTGAAGTTACAATTGAGCTAAAGACTGTTGAGTCGGATGTGGATGCCATTAGATATCAAATAAGTGAAATCATATGGAGGAAAATGAGGGTTATCTGCCTCAAGGATTCCTAATTCTGAGAATGAAGATGGATAAGAACAGATGCCAAAAAATAACGTTTCTTAACTTGAAAGGGAGAGAAGAGGAGGATAAATACTTTTATCCTTTCTTTGTGTTCTTTGTCATAAGGTGGGTAGTATCTCAGCAATGACCATAACTTGCTCCTCTCTTTGGATCCTGCGTATCTATAATTTCATCCACCTACAAAATTCCTCGAAAATATAAACACAAATTTTAAGAACAAATCCCATTTTTTTTCACAATCCCCGAGAGGCTCTTCTTGTTCTTGGGACCTGCATGCAGGGGCGGAGGGAGGGGGGTCGAGAGGGGTCATATGCCCCCCCTCAACCTTCAAAAATTTACTTTGCTACAATAGAAAATCCCCTGCATTCCCTGCTTGCCCACACTCAACCGCGGATTAGGGGCAATGAACACCCTTTCATCAAACATCAGGCCAGGGCAAACGAGTCAAGTAGCTGCTGCAGCTCTGGGACGTCTAAAATTTTTCATGCTCACAGTTACGATATTTTCAGGCTGTCAGGTTTAGGTTAGATGAAGAGGGGGAAGAAGATGATGACAAGAGATCCCTTCATCAAATACACCGTTTAAATAAGTTTTGTTTGTTTGATTGGTGGACCACATTCTGGCATATGGGCTTTCCTTGTCTGCATCATTCGTGCTTGAGGCTCGTTCAGGTACGCTTGTTTATTTTAACGGGGTCAGTGGGCTTAGAAAAAAAAATGCATCAATGGTCGAGCTCTGGGTCTTCAAAGGTTTTGGCTGCCGTCTGTTACACATATAAAGAGTGGGAAGACACACATGAGCTCTGACGACGATTTTGGCTGGCTGTTTATGGAGCTTATGTTGAGGGAAGTCATGGAGACGGCATGTGTTCGATGAAATACTGAGCAAGGAATAGAATCCAGGGCAGAACTGTGAAGGACTTTGATCTGAAATTCTGAATAGAAGAAGAAGTTGCGTGTAGATATGGGTTCGTGGCATCAAGAGACAGTGTTGTGGTCTTGAGAGGCCCAATGTGTCATCAAAAGGATGGAGTTGAAGTAGCGTGCGGAACAGCTGGAGGCCACTTACGTAATCTTGCATATAGCTGGCGGCACCTGTGTTTTGTTTAGGAAAGGGTGTCTATGGTGCTGAAGTGTGTGTTTTGTTTACATAATCTTGCGTTTTATGTTTAGTTCTATGCATTTCGTTTTAAGGCTTACATTTTCATTCATAATTTTTCTTTAAAAAAATTTTGACCCCCCTAAACCAACTTTCTGGCTACGCCACTGCCTGCATGCGTCCTCTTTTATAGCTTTTGGGGCTTTTTGACTTGTATAATTGAAGGAAACAGTAAAAGAAAGTTAGAAAGCACTTTGGCAGAATCACTTTTATGAACAAAGTTCTTCTCCCTAAATTAATTTATGTACTTAAAAGAGTGTATAATTATTTTTAAGAATAGATATTAGTTTAATATAAAATTCTTCTAATTCAGTTTAGCGTAAACAATTTAAAACTCGAGTTTGCAATAATTTAAATCTAAGATTCCTGTCAATTTTTTTTCTCTCAAATAAATAATAAATATGACATAAAAAAAAAAAATACTTTTCTCATATGGGGGAGAAGTGATGTGGTTGGCGGAATTCTGGATCTGAAAAAAAAATGCGGGACCCATGTTTAGTCGAAAGTAGGGCTTTAGGCACGTGCTGAAGTGGAAGTCAACATGTAAACTCTTAAGTTAGCTCAATTCCAAATCCATAAACATGAAAGATCAAATCACTCTTGAAATGGACATCATAAACATAAACGACACACAATCTCACGATCCAATCATTCCCGAAATGGACATCATTAACCGCCGGTTCCTGAATTTCGGGGCAGTCAATAAGAGAGGGGCCGGGGTTTGAGTGCTCTACAGAAGTGGGACTCGCATTAATTTTAAGTTGTCCAAGACACCCGAGCCTCCATACCCCTCTCGATCATTTCGTAGCCAAATTTCTTGTAATAATAAATAATGGATAGTGGCTTTTATGGCCGTTGAAGTAGTACAAATTATGTCTCAATAATAGAGTAGCTTAATTGATTGGAGACTAAGCTTTATAAAATAGAGATTATTAGTTCGAATTATCTTTCTCTATTTTGTATGAACATGTCAAAAAAGTAGTGAAAATTATGATGGCATAGTGGGTCGTTTAAAAATCGGTCTGCATTCGTTATTTGCTCGCTTGAATGGGTAATAGGCAAATTTTTAGCCTATAACTTTGGGTGGGCAGATGCAAAATATTGGGGCTAGTTTGGCAACACATTGTCATTCTCCCTCTATTTCTTTTCACTTCTTTTAAAAATATCAAATCAAAAACATTCTAATTTTTTTACACTTTTTATATCACATCAACTATATTTTATTATTATTCAAATAAAAAACTCACTACAAAACAAAACTTTTTCACTTTTCTATAAAACATTCTCAAATTTTATATCACATCAATCACTTCTTATTCTACAACGCACAAATATTTCACAACACAATTACTAACCATATTATCTACTCATATTATCAACTCATATTAAAATGACGTCCTCTTTTATAATCATTTTTCTTCCTACTTCATTTTTGAATAACAACTCTTTCACCCGCCGTATCCTAACATTTTCTCTCTCCTCCCTCTCTCCGCAACACTCCTCTAAACTTTTTATTCATCAGTCGGCATCGTCTAAATAATCAGTCTATGGTAAGTATATCTATTTAATATTCGTAAGAGTTTTTTTTTTTTTTTTTACTTAGATCTAATACCTAAGACAAAAGAAGACGAAGAATTTATGACTATGAGCTTACAACTCACACCAAGTCAATTTCAAAGCTGATAGAAAGAGCCAAACTCAATTTTCATAAATAAGATAGAACATGAAGCAATTGTTAGGGATGGTTAGTAAAATAAAAATGCTCGCCAGTGAACGGTTACGGGCAAATGGTTACTCAAATCCAAGGGGCAGAGAATCATTGTTTTTTGCCCGTATAGGGAGGTGTACATTCTAGGGAAAATTACTGGTTAATATGTTTTTGAGAGTCAATTAACTTTTACCCTTATGAGTTTTGCCTTGGTAGTTTGTGGCCAACATCATCATAAGAGCTTCTATTATAAATAAATAAATAAAAAATAAAAAAATTCGGAAGCCTTCTTTACTTGGTTTGGACTTGAATTTACGAAACGGCGTCAGAAGAGATAGACATAAGTTTTCAAAAGAAAATGTAGCCGAAAGTGGCTTTTAGCAAAGATACAAGTTGCCGGTCATCGGGTTGTTTGTTGTGTTTCAATATCCACAAGAACGTAATGCATTTGCCATGGCTTCCCAATTCTCAGTTCCGCGCGCACCTTGCTTTGTCCCACGCGTTTACAGTTAGGGGTGGGCATGGGGCGGGGTGGGGCGAGTTTCCGCATTTTTTGGCCTCGCCCCGCACCTTTGCGGGTTGGAAATTTCCAACCCGCAAACCATACTTATTAAAGAGTAACCGTGCGGGGCGGGTTCGCGCGGGGCGGGGATTGCGGGGCGGGGCGGGGCGGGTATTTTGAATGGCATTTACGTAATTTTGATTTTATTTTGTAAAAAATAAAAAATTCAAAAAAAATACTGATTTTTAAATAAAAAATTAAATTCATATTTCCATTCAATAACATTTTTCATGGATTAGCCTTTTAAACTAAAAGTCCTATTAATTATAAGATAAAATTCTAAGAAACATGATTTCTATTTTCTCCCATCAACAAAGCATAATGAATAAATGACAAGAATAAAAAGCTATAATATTTCACTATTCTATGTCATCAATTTTCTTGTCTTTTCTAAAAGTAATGAAAAGATTATTTCAAATAACAATACAATAAAAATGTGTACACTTTAACATCCCATGAAATTGAACCATAAAAATTGTATTTCTCACACAATGAAATGAGTCCACTAGTTAGTAAATAACTAAACATGCAAAAATATAACAGTCCATTGGTTAGTAAACATGCAAAAATATAATAGTGAACCAAAACAATTTAAAACAAAAGGAAAAAATGAAGAAGATGAAGAGAAAGAGAGAGATTCCCTCTTCTAGCCTTCTAGTTTTCTTTCTTTTCCCTTTTTTTTTCTTTTTTTTTTTTCTCCTCCTTTGTGCGGGGCGGGGACCCGCATTTTTTAAAAGTCTAAACCCGCAACCTGCCCCGCCCCGCATAAATTTCTCAAATTAGGATCCTAACCCGCAAAAAATCTCGAAAATCCGGTCCTCTGCGGGGCGGGGTGGGGCGGGTGCTGCGGGTTTTGCACACCCCTATTTACAATGTTGTCCAAAAGAAGGTCGGAGCAAGATGGCTGGTGGCACTTTATAAAAGGTGATTTTGGATTTAAACAAGTAATCTCAATGCGTCAATTTGATATATGCTTTTTAAAAAAGCAGTTTTCGTTTAAATTTTTAGATTTAAATTTTTCACTTCAAATTGATGAGGGGGAGGAAAAGTAACGGAGAAGCTAATAATAATGGCTCGGATTGTTGATTTTTTTTTTTTTAAAAATGTTTTAATGTGACATAAATTTAAAAATAATTTTGAATGTCTTGTATTTTTAGTTATCTTTAATTTTTTGTTTTGAAAACCGAAAACAAAAGAAAGAATAAAATTTTTTATCAAGTAAATATTTATTTGATACTTTAACATTCTTTCTTGGACAAAGATTTATTCCTTACATGTAGGCTTAAACTCTCTCACAACAAGTGAAGTTCAACATGTAAAATATTTAATTAAAATAAAGTAAATTATTAAGTCATAGTTCAAATTCATAACTTTTTCCTCTTCCTTTTTTTTTTCATTTTTTTTATATCATATTAAATCACTACTTTTTCTTCTTAAGGAAAAAAAAAAGAGTCAATAATAAAGAATGAATTTAAGCTGTTAACTAATACTTTAACAATTTGTAATCACAAAAGACTAAAATAACATAATAGGATCCTACAATAGCCAAGGCATTGGGGGCTTGGAGGGCAGTTCGTCTCTGCCGGGAGATGGGTTTTTCAAAGCTTGTACTAGAGGGGGACGCTTAAGTGGTTGTTTCGGCTCTCAGGTCTGAATCACCATGTTGGAGCTCCTTCAGCCATGTTCTTGAAGATACCAAAACCCTATTGCAAGGTTTCCAATCTGTTGAGGTGCATCACATTCGAAGAGATGCTAACCGCTCAGCTCATGTGTTAGTTAAGTCTGCTTTAAAGTTCATGTTGGATCAATTATGGATTGGGGATGCCCCTTCCTATATCCACTCTACTATTCTTGTTGAGCAATCATCTTTTATTTAATTAATGAAATTGAAGACTTACTAAAAAAAAAAAATTTAGGATCTTCTTCATTTTATGGTCAATGTTTAAAATTGATGCATTTAACGATGCAAATAATATCAATGTTTAGGGTTAAACACCTTTAGATCCATGTGCCTTTATCAAATAGTTACTTGGATTTCAAAAAGGAGAAATGTTTGGCTATATACTTCCATCGTATTCCTATCTCACCCTTGTTTACATGAACCAATAATGTGAGAGATAGTAGAGAGAGTGTAGTGAGACCCTGATATTTTTAACAATATTATTAGTCCATGTAGACAAAGGTAATTAAGATAAGAATGAGATAAGAGTGTATAACTACGTATTTCTTTTCAAAAAGTGACATAAGTGGTCCAAGTATTTTTCATGTTTATCGGTTTACTCATTCCGTCTATATTCCATCAAAAAATTTAATAGATTATGTGCCACATGTTCAAGCGCTACATAAAACTAATATGACACGGCCATTTGTCACTGTCACTGCCATTGCCAGTGCTACGTGTCCATTCTTTTTAGGTCCACATTTTACTTAAATATATATATGAAAAAAAATGAAAGTAGTTTTCTAGTCGGGAGAGAATCCACTCTTGGGATGAGATCTCCCCCGGAACCCACCAGCTGGGTGGGATCTCTCCGGCCGGGCTCTCCCACATGTGGGCTGCGAGGTGAGATCCCACCACGCTGATAGGTTGCATGGCAGCACGAGTGATCCCATATTCCCACCACTAGGATGGGTGATGGGGTGAATCCCCCATGGAATTGTGGATCGTGACCCCTAACATGCAGAAAAGTTCCCACTCAGCGACCTAACAATTACCTCCAATTTTTTTTAAAAGAAACATTTTAAATGAAATGTTGAAGTGGCAAAAATGAACAAATAGTTGTGTCTTATTGGCCTTACATGGTGGTCTGAACCCGTAGAACAAAATCCGTTAACTTTTTTTTGGTGAAAAATGAACAGAATGAATAATAATAAAAAGATAAAGATAAAAGGAAAAAACTTAAGGAGCTAGCACTTGTGTTGCTTTATAATAAATTTTTAATATTCAGATAGGTGTTTGATAAAGGGCCTAAAGGCCAAAGCAAAGGATCAAGATGTTATTTAATCCTATTTTCTAATTAATGTACTTAAAATTTGGGCCTGAAAAAAAAAAAAAACCCTAGGGCCATAGGGTCTCTTTTAATCGTTGTCTTTCTTTCATTCCATTCTTTTCTAAAGTTGATCATTTATTATTCTTGTCATTATGCTTTGGGGTTAGCGAAAGCAATGCGTGGGGCCATTGTTTTTATTTTATTTTATTTATTTATTCTTCTGGATAGCAAAAGGGCAAAGAGGGAGGGAACCTTCTTAAGTTTCTTTTAAATTGAATGGAAGGGTGACTGGGTGAGACACGTAGGAAAGTTGTAGACAAATTCTCAATATATACCCGTGAAGCCTCACCAAGTAACCCAAATCCAATGAATTGAAAGTAACGTGACCATTACTTACAAAAAAAAAAAAGAAAAAAAAAAAGAAAAAGAAAAAAGAAGAAAGTAACGTGACCAATTAATTTGCATCGATAAATACATAATCCTACAACTGCTATTATTTATTTGGTAATATACGTACAATAATTAATGCATGTCTCAAATATTATATCATTTTCCTTTTGGCTAAACACGTAGAGCCACACACCATGGTGGCATGCACAATAGTATAGGTTTTACCTATTCATGCATAAGGAACTCACCTATTCAAACCGTGAGTACTTGCTCAACCAGATAAATTTAAATTATCGAATATCTATTCAAACAAATAGGTCTGAACAACATTTTACATTTTTACATGAAGAAGTCTTATTATACAAATCTCCATCCTTTAAAGCATTAACAATGAGTTCTTTATATTTGATTTTTCTCTTACAATTTAACAAAATTCGATCACAAATTACCATTTAACATTCTTGATAGACCTTATAAATTATCGAACGCCTATTTAAACAAATTGGTCCGAACAACCTCTCACATAAAGTGGCCGGTCTCATTGTACAAATCTCCATCCTATAAAGAGCACTCAAAATGAGCTATTTATATTTGGTTTTTCTCTTATAATTTAACAAGAATTACCATTTAATAAACTCTTTTTAATACATTAAATAATTTTGATAGTTAACTTAATGTTTATTCAAAGTATAAAAATATTTAGAGAATTTGTTGTTTAATAATTCTAAAAAGTAATTAACTAGCTAAATTAATCAAACTAAACTTTTAAAGTGAAATTTATTTTTCTCTTAAAAACTCATTGTGAACGTTCTAAGAGCATTCCTAACAGCTTCCCTTCCCTTCCTCTTCATTTTCCCTAAATGTAGGGAATAAAACTACTTTTTACTTCCCTATCAAAAAACACCCCACAGCAGCTTCCCTTCATTTTTCCCTACATCATTAAAATATTATTTTGTTACTTTTACTTTAATTAAAAGTAAGAAAAGAAAGAAATAAAGTAAGAGAGATATTACATTTTTAGAATAAACAATTGAATGAGATGTGAACAGTGCTTCCCAATGCATTGGGAAGCACTGTTCACTTTCTAGGAACAAATAATTGTAGGGAAGCTGCTGTGGGATGATTTTTTTGACTTTTTTAAAATTTTCCCTAAAATTTAAGGAACAAATCCCTTGTAGGGAAGCTGCTAGTAATGCTCTAACGGCTGCACAAGGATTTGAGCAATGAAACTGACATACTGACCCCAAAACGCTGCATGTTTGTGTTGTGCCAATCTTTGTATAGACGCGTATTTGAGTGTGAGCAGGAGGACTCCAAGTTTACCCTGGACGTATGGGTTTCCAGGTTGTACAAGACGTGTCAAGACAAAATGGGGGGGGGTTGAGTGTACGTTTCACACGAACTTGAGAAGCATTAATGGTGGACTATTCAGTTCTTCCTTTAGTGCAACCAAATCTAAAACCTCTTTATCGTTTTCTTCAGACTAGTTACAGTCCCATTGCTGTCTTTTAGATTCTCTCAGTCACAGTAAAAGACTAACTGGAGGACGAAGATTTACAGAACAAAAGATCTTCATTTTTCGCTGTCCGGCCTCAAAGTTTAATAATAAAATAAAAGTAAGTAAATTAGATTGGTTAAGGTGACGGTGGAGAAGCTTTTATACCAACTTTATCTTTACGCGATTGAAGAAAAGAAGGCAGACCCATAATAAAAAATTGCGCCTCAGATTACAAAAGAAATGAAGAGATTCCTTTGGAAATTAGGAGGGAAGGGAAACACTGCCTCCTTTTGCTTTTGTGTTTCTTCTTTTCCATATCTTCTTTTACATATCTTCACACTCCCTTTTAAGTTTCTTGGCCTCCAAGTGGGTCTTGAGCTGTAAAATAACGCATACATTACTTACATTAAACACACTCCTGGATTCTCCAAGTTGTTCTAGTGTGTGAACTTTTCGAGAGAAGGGTTTTCACTGCAATACTTGCCTTCTGATAACTGCTACTCCTATTATACTCATAAGTGAGTTTTGCTACTCCTTATTTCAGTTATTTGCTTTGGTTGCTGATCAGAAAAAAAAAAAAAAAAAAAAACTAAAGTTACTTGCTTTGTTAGAGTAAGTTTTGGTCTAGCTGGTTTCTTAAGGTGTTTTGTGGTGGCGTGGTATACCAGTTGTTTTTGGGGTTCGTGACATCTGGGTTTTCGCGAAGATTTTCTGATTTATTTTCTTCTTTTGGGGCTGTGAGAATTTTTTGGAGTTCGGGTTTTTGTTTGGATATTCAGAAATTGTGGTGTGTAAAGGACTAATCTTTTTTTCTTTTGTTGGGTTTCTCTTTGAGAGAAAGAAGTACTCAGGAAGGGAAAGAAGCATGGCAGGAGGACCTGCGCCACCGCCAAAACAAGAAGAGCTACAGCCACATCCAGTCAGAGATCAGCTACCAAGCATATCTTACTGCATTACTAGTCCTCCTCCATGGCGTGAGTGTCTCTTTAATCTCATTGACTTGAAAGATATCTATCTAGTTTATACTATGAACATCACTTTTTCAGTTCCACTGAAAAAGGGGCTGAATATTTGATCCTTAGTCTCAGCAAATGCAAGTTTATTGGTCAACAATCATTATATTCATGGGGTCCTTCTGTGCATTACTCTGCATTTGATGGTGGTGAACTTTATGGAACTTTGTTGATAAATATCACACTAACAAGTTTTTGATGTTTGTTTTTAATTTTTAAAACATACATTCATTTCTCAGAAATGTATCATTGCTTTAAATTGAGGGTTTGTTTTTCAAATGCAGCCGAGGCAATACTACTTGGTTTCCAACATTACCTGGTGATGCTTGGCACGACAGTTTTGATTCCCACATCTCTTGTTCCGCAGATGGGGGGAGGCAATGTAAGCCTTGACAAAGACAATAACAATTGGACACCAGCTTTGCTGTTTCTTGTTTTTGTATCTGGTATATGGATGTTTCCGTATTATATAGGTTGTGATCCATAATTTAGAATGCGATTTTCATTTTTAGGAGGAGAAGGCAAAAATGATTCAGACAATATTGTTTGTGGCTGGTTTGAACACATTGTTTCAATCGTTTTTTGGGACTCGCCTACCTGCTGTGATCGGAGCTTCTTATAGTTATGTGCCAACAACCATTTCAATCATTTTGGCAGCTCGATACAGTGACATTTTGAATCCTCAAGAGGTTGGTTCACTGGAATCCCATCTAGTGTGGTGCTTTCCTTTTTTTTTTTTAAAAAATAAAATTTATTATTATTATTTATGTCATAATCCTGGTTCACCTGATTTTTTATGTCTGTACAGAAATTTGAAAGGATAATGCGTGGAATCCAGGGTGCTCTTATTGTTGCCTCAACTCTCCAGATTGTAGTTGGCTTTAGTGGCCTTTGGCGTAATGTTGCAAGGTTAGTACTTTGTAATTAAGATGATTGAAATCAGCTGAATTGGTGCTCCATTGCTTATCTGCACAAGCTTTTGTTTTATTATGTAATCAATGGATGCTGTCACTAAGAATTCGTTTTAGAGTAGTCTCGTTTGTTCAAAATATGCTTGTTTGATGCAAATGTGAACTCTTGAGTGTTAGAATATAAAATTAAATAATAAAATTCATCACTTTCTATCGGCTTAAGCTTTTGGAATAAGTGATGATTTAACATGGTATATTAAAGCGAAGGTTTTGAATTTGAACATTTGTCTCCGTCATTTACCTTTTAATTCATCAATTTCTATCAGCTTAAGCTTTTGGGATAAGCGGTGATTTAACTAACTGCAATGAATATTCCACCACTCTAAATTTTCAATTAAACACAAACCTAATGGGGCCCCCAAAACATCCAAGATTGATGGATTGGGTTTTTAATCTTTGTCTGTTATGCTGCAATTCCTCCTAATCTTAAGTTGGTAAGTTCTATGTTTCTTTATTTATCCAGGTTCTTAAGTCCACTTTCTGCTGTTCCCCTGGTCGCTTTGTCAGGTTTTGGGCTATATGAGTTTGGTTTTCCTGTGGTATGTATCTATGAACTTCCAACAACAACAGAAAAAGAGTGTCAATGCCACTTCTTTCCCTCTGCTCCCCCTCCTCCCCAACACCCTCTTCCCCCTTTCTTTACTATCTCATTGAAATTGTATCTAATTTTACTATATATGTTATTGACTATGACTTTGAATGTCTAGCTTGCAAAATGTGTGGAGATTGGGCTGCCACAACTCATCATTCTAGTATTATTTTCACAGGTAACTTTCAATCATCATTTGCAGTTATTTCTCTTTGCTAAGCATAGGCAACCATTCTAAACATGAAGTCTATGATTGCAGTATTTACCTCATTTGATACATGGGCATAGGCCTGTCTTTGATCGCTTTGCTGTTATATTCTCGGTGGTGATTGTTTGGATTTATGCTCATCTGCTCACTGTGGGTGGGGCTTACAAGAATACAGGGCCTAAAACTCAAATAAGTTGTAGAACTGATCGTGCTGGAATCATTGGTGCTGCTCCATGGTAAGGCTCTTAGAGTTATTTTTCTACAGTTACAATGTTATGTTTTTTTACTGGATTTCAGTTCATACATTGCTTAGAGGTGTTACACTTGAACAAATTAGATTGTTTTCATTAATTATGTGGGTGGTGTACATGTCCAACTCATGATGGGAACCAGGATCATCAATTTGTTTCTTGCGCACCTGAGATGACCAGACAAATGAGGTGTCATTTTGCTGATTACTGGTCCTTATTGTTGTAAATCGCTGTTTGCTGCAGGATAAGAGTTCCATATCCTTTTCAATGGGGAGCTCCTACTTTTGATGCAGGAGAATCTTTTGCTATGATGGCTGCTTCATTTGTTGCTCTTGTAGAGGTTGGTTTATGTTTGTACTCGTGAAATATATTTCCATGAGCTCATTGTTACTTTGTAGAATACTGTCAAGCACTTGGATAGAGCTTGCTTGCGCCTTATGGAACGCTTTCTTCAGCCTCTTCGGGTTATCTTGGGTTAATGCTTAAATGGTCGTTGATTTGCTTGCTTGTTGGTGGACTGTTGGTAGCAATTAGAGTGCTGTTGTATGGAAGATGATGCCTTCTTGCCTTTGTAGTGTATTTGGAGGGAAATGAATGATAGGAGTTTTGAGAACCACGAGAGGACGTTGGAGAAGCTTAGATCTTTTTTCTTCTATGCTCTGTCTTTGAACAGTGGCTTTTGCATCCCTGCCTGTGCTTAATTTTCATGATTTCCTTGTTCGTTTTTCTCCTTCTAGCTAAGTGTCCTCTCTTGTATATTCTTTGTGTACTTGGGGTGGCTTACACTTTTTTTTTATACATCTTGATTACTTATATAAAAAAGAGACTGTCAAGCAACACTTCTGCTTTTTTTTTTTTTTTTTAATTAGTTGCTCATACTGCATCTTGAAGGCAAAGCATTGTCTTAATATTTGTTGATAAGCTACTGAATTAAACTTTCCCCCTATTATAGGCAAATGCTTGAATTTTTGCTCTGCTTATTGCCGCCCTCAAGAAAATAATAACCAAATTATTTTAATACTTGATTACATGAAATTTCTTATAACTTTTGAATATTTGGTATGGATGGTGGTTTATTTCGTTAGAAGTGAAAAATGAATATATTGATGTGCTGGCTTTATAAATGTGCTCATTTTTTGAATAATTTTATGATTGAACAGTCCACTGGTGCTTTCATTGCCGTGTCAAGGTATGCAAGTGCAACTCCAATTCCCCCTTCAGTTCTTAGCCGTGGTGTTGGTTGGCAGGTAAACAGGTTATGATTTCTTGCCTTCAGTTTTGCCCTAATCTCTATAGGTGACTCCTTTAAAGAGTATAGGATGAATAAATCATTGTATAGCAATTTAATATCCAAGACCTTTTAGTTGCCCTGCATACTTATCGAAACGATATGGTTAGCCGGTGGGATCTGACTATTATAACAATGTTTTTCTGGGTGATTTCATACCTGAAGAAGTTGTTTTTATTTTTTTTAGTCTTCTCACTTTTTAACAATTATATTGTAAATTTTTTAATATCAGGGAGTGGGCATTCTGTTCTCTGGGATATTTGGAACTGGAAATGGGTCATCGGTTTCTGTGTAAGATTCTTGTTCAAAATCACCACATACATAGAAATATTCTAATTTATCAGTACTTAGCTAACTTTTTTCTACTGTTCTTCATTATACACTCTAGTGAAAATGCAGGTTTGTTAGCATTGACTCGTGTAGGTAGCCGAAGGGTTGTCCAAATATCAGCTGGATTCATGATCTTCTTTTCCATCCTTGGTAAATGATTCATGTAATAGATTCACACTTGATCTATCTCTCCTTGTTGAAAGTATGTATTTTTGACATGTGTGGCTGTCCAGGAAAATTTGGAGCTGTCTTTGCTTCAATCCCAGCCCCAATCATTGGAGCTTTGTACTGCCTGTTCTTTGCTTATGTGGGTAGGTGTTGTTATTAACTTCTGGAGCTGGTTCTATTATCATAGTTCAATTGATCAATTCAAGGTTGGTTTTGTTTGTTTGATATTTTTTATATTTCACATGAACAGGTTCAGCAGGCCTCAGTTTTCTTCAGTTTTGCAACTTAAACAGCTTTAGAACAAAGTTCGTTTTAGGCTTCTCAGTTTTCATGGGCTTATCAATACCTCAATACTTCAATGAGTATACAGTCGTTAACGGCTATGGTCCTGTCCACACAGGAGCAAGATGGGTACAGACATGGCTTCTCTTCTCCTATCCTCTTTCTATCTAGCTTCTTAAAACTTCATCTTCTTTACAGACCCTTTGTTTTTTCCTTCGTTGTGTCAAGTTATTGAGGGGTTTAATCAAATTTCTTTCTTATTTTTGGCAGTTCAACGATATGATCAATGTACCCTTCTCATCAGAACCATTTGTTGCTGGTTTATTGGCTCTGTTCTTGGACTTCACACTGCACCAGAAAGACAGCCAAACCAGGAGAGATAGAGGCATGCATTGGTGGGATAGGTTCAGGAATTTCAAGACGGACACAAGAAGCGAGGAATTCTATTCTCTGCCCTTTAACCTGAACAAGTTTTTCCCATCTGTTTGATCTTTGGGACATGTAGTTTTGAAGTTGTGTGACCAAGTTATGCGCTACTCCTATATCTTGCTCTGTGGGCATCACATTCTGAAACAAGGATAACATTTCTTCTTCTTTGATCGTTGTTTGTTAGACGCTGTAAATCAACTTAGTAGTATGATTGTATGAATATCCTATTTTTGGCAGCCTTCTCTTTGGTTCCGCTTGAAATGATATCTCGACATAGTTAGATGTAAAATTGCTATCTTTTATGTTGGTTGGTTTAGTTAATGCTTCCCTCGTGTATTATATGCCAAGTGAGAATCTCTCTCTCTGTCTCTCTCTGTCTCTCGTGTTTGTTCATGGGTCTCTCTCTCTCATTTGTGTTTGTTCATGGGTTATGTCTAGGGCTGTAAACGAACATAGCTGATATGATCTTAAAAAGGTTCTGGCTCGACTTATTTAATGAATAACTCATTTGTGGATACAAAACTATGTTTAATTATATATATATATATGGTTAAATATAATTCACTCCCCAAAGTTGTACTCCCTTTTCAATCTTGTCTAAAATCTTTAAAAATTTGTAATGTTTTCCAATGCAGTTTTCCAATTTGTCAATGTAGCCAATCAGTTAGTCTTTTTTGTCTGCTCTAACGTAAAGGGCATTACGTGCATAGCACGTGATTTTTTTAATGCAAATGTCTCCATTTTACCCTCAGTGTTCAATACATTTAACCCTCTAAAGTTTGACTACTTTTTTAATCTTGCTTTCAATTTTTAAAAATTTGCAATATGCCCTAAAGAGGTTTTCAAATTTTTCAATGTGGTGAATCCGTTAGTGATTTTCGTCTGCGCCGACGGAAATGGTCTTACGTGCTCCGCACGTGATTTTTTTTCGTATGAACTTTTATATTTTACCCTCAATCAATTACCAAATAGTATACTAAATAGTTTGAGGGGCAGGGAATAGAAATTCATAGATATATTCATATTAACTATTTACTACAATAACATATTATCATATTTAGTATACTAAATAGTTTAATATGATTATAAATAACCAATTATCATATATGTATATAATTAACTAGTTATGTAGTATATTAACATATTACGATACTAGTTAATTCTTAATAATATATTAACTATTTAGTACACTAACATACTAACTAGTTATATTAGTATATTAACTATATATTTAATATACTATATTACTATATTAACTTTTTAATATGTTATTGCTGACTGGTTAATATATATATTTTTTTAAAATATATATATATATATATATAATTAATTAATAGTATAGCTAATATACAGTAAGTCACTAACATTTTATTTTTTATTTTTTTTCTATAGATAAGTCACTAACATATTAACATATAGTTAAATATTATGTAACTAGTTGATTGTATATTAAATATTTAGTATACTAACTATAGTTATTTAGTATATAGTATGTTATTACTTATACACTACAATCTTATATTTATATAGGATATTACTATTTATGATCAATCTAGTACTGTTCGTTTTTGCTTTTTTGATCAATTATATGTTTTGATCAACAATCACGCCTTTTTCTCAACTAACGGCACAAGAGGAATCAAGTAGTTTTTTTTCACGTAATCTACGGCCCAAATTGAATGAATCCTATACAACCATGTTAATGTGCACACCGAATTCAAATCCAGGATATCAACTAACAATTTTTATTCTCTGAATTTTCGTCTTTTATAGAGGCGCATCGTAACACCCGGCTTTTTTTTTTTTAAAAAAAAAAAATTAATAATTTGACAGGCACCGGCATCGGCATGTGGAATACTCAAGGTGAACTGGGATACAACTGTAAATGTAAAGAATGGGCAAATAGGTGTGGACATTATCGTACCAGATTGTGAGGGATATGTCTTGACTGCTCACAGTACCACACATCATCTGCAACTGACCCCACAATAGCTGGGGCATGATCGGCACTCCAAGCAGTGATTTTTAGTAAGGAGTTGAGTTTTTTTGACATTTGTCTAGAAGGAGATACTCTCCAAATTGTGAGCGACAGAATTGCCCAGTACGAGCAAATATAGACACAATCTGGATGGAAGAAATTCTTCATGGATCTATGATATTGTAAATAGGGAAATTGTTGTCTCTATGTTTTGATTTCAGCTTATCCTGTCGTTTTTTCAATAAGAGCGAAATTTGTTAAGAGAAAAGAAAAGGAAATCTTATGAATGTCCGTGATAATCGGGGGAATGTTTTTGTCAAATCTATTTTTACTTGATTGTCCATATTTATGCACCCATTCAAGGTATAAACTATAGTGCTTTAAGCACTATTAGTTGTACTGAGAAAAAGCACTAATTTTATATGATTGACACCAAATTTAATTGTCTGTGTTAAAGCAATGAATTAGGCCGTTATGAAGACGTGTGTCTGCATAAACTTTAGACAGCCTCATCTTTTATGCGAGTAAATCCAAAATCATATAGGTCACAAGGGCGACCACCACAAAAGCATTGTCTCCATACTTGTTTCCTTGAAGTGTCAGGCATATGTTATCTCTCGCCTTTTGCAACAATTTAGATAAATCTTCATTTACCTCTATCTAATCCAAATTATCGATCTGTATATCTCTTACTTGTGTCACCTCATAGTTATCTATTTGTACTTGAGAGCAAAGTTAACGTTAGAGATTGACGAGACTGCTGCAAAAGGACACGTAAAACTTGCATTCCTGGTCAAATATGACGCGGTAGAACACGTGTCATGAAAGAAGAATTTGTCAGAATGAGTCAGCAGAGGATCATTTTGATGCTTTAAGTCGGTATGAATTAAAGAGAAAAATTTTAAGAAAAGCAAAAGTTTTGTGTAAAGAAAAAAAAGGAAGAACTCCTATTTTACTTTATGTTTACCGTCTTTAATAGGAGATTTTGTCGTAACCGTTTGTCACGTGTTACGCCTTCATTGAAGACTTATCTTTTGTAATGTTCTCTGTATTCCACAACTCCTATATGCAATTGTTTCGATTCGAGAATTATGAGAATAATTAGTGACGTGTTAAAGGAAAGAATTCGGTGTGGTAGTTCTTAATAAACCGGATATCGAGTCCACCGCCCAACAACATGCATATTGCAGTCATAGGAACAATTTATCTTGATCGTTTGTTGTACTTTTTCCTCTTAAAGAAGAATGAGGCATTACAAGAGACGGCTTGGGTCCGTCCTTGGGTGCAATCTATATATTAGAAATGGCTCCTTTGACTGAGTAATCATCACAATTCAATCTTTATCTGCTCAAATGCATCTAGAGAAATTGAAAAAAACTTCTCGAGCCGATCACCCACACATGTGTGATGTGTTTGACCCAATCATGTTTTGGGAAGTTGCCAATATGACATTATGGCATGATTCATAGATCATATTATATATATAGATATATATATATATATATATAATATAGTCATACTAAAGGAGAAAGTATGTATAGATCTCATCAAATAAAGGAGATCGTTTCCATTAATTATTGGTCAAATAGCGTAGTGACTCATAAACTTTGCCTCTCATCTTCCATATTGTTCTGATATGTATGGTAGCCCTTAATTTGTTAGGACAAATCTCCATCATGGTAGCTAAAGATTTATTCTTTTTTTTAAGCTAAAGAAGTTCTATCCCACTTGCTAAAATGCTATGCAGATGCTGCATTATCCATTTAAGGACCATTAAGTGCTCCATTAGCTAGTAGGGAGAATATACCATCGATTGATCATACCACTTTAATCAGAAATATATTGACAGAGAGGGCCTGCGCATGGGGTAGACTCCATGAATATTTTAGAAATTGATTTAACACCAGCTTTATTAGAGGTTGAGCTTTAACACAAAATTAGTGGGCTAAGGTTAACGTATATAGTCTTATACTCCATACTTCAACATAGCACGACCTGAACCCGACACGAGACTATCATGAAGAATGAGAAGCCAAAATCTAGATTAGACAGCAGGTGCGAAAATCAAGCTTCACTCATATCGTGAGCATGCAAATCTTGACCGTGAAAATCGCTCAAAAAAGGCCGCCACCCTCCATTCATTCCCCATCAACAAGCTCCAAGCTTTCTTTATCTTTCCCGCTCCTCTCAAAATTCTCCCTCCAAAAGTGTTGTGAGCTTCCTCCCTCCATCTCGGAAATCTTCTGCTCATAAATGTTATTTTAAAGTTTTGATTTGATTAACCCACAATATAAATGTAATTAATTCTATATCTTTATTAGTATAATATTTAAATTACTCAATATGGAAACATCGTCTGACTGTTCATATGATGGATCATAAAACCTCAAAGATGACTAAGCTCTTAATGATAGAATATGAACCACTTAATAATCCATATTAGATTTTACAGCATCTAACGGTGTACACAATGCTACGTTATTTAAAAAATTTAAATGATGTGGTAACATAGACAACATATACACCGTTAAATTATAAAATTTAATCTAAACTATGAAATAGTTCATGTTTCCCTAACGATATTGTTTATCACAAATACCTAAGAACTTATGTGCACGGCTAATGGCTTATATGAATTTGAACCCCTATCTTACATTGATTAAGAATTTAAGAGTGTGTTTGGTTATGCAACTTTTCAGGCCAAATGCGTATTTTTAAACAAATCGCAGAAAATACAACTCCTATTGGGAGAGCATTTTGGGGGGGAAAAAAATGGTAGCTTAAAAAAGTGAAAAAATTCATATTTTCTTGTAACAGATAAAATGATGCGTTTTAAAAAACACACGATTTTAAAGGCTTAGCCACATTTAAAAACATGAAAACAACGCTCTTTTACAAATTTTACCAAGCACTTAATTACGTTTTTATTAACTATATTTTGAAATTACTATTTTTTTTTTCAAACTTCACATTTTAAAACCGTTAAACCAAACAAAAACTTACAAATAGGGTTGTAACTCTTGCCTAACAATTCTAAAAAAGAAAAAAGATTTGATTAAAGAAAAAAGATTTGATTAGAAGCCTACTGCATTGTACAGTACATGAATGTTCCTAACTGACAGCAGTTTGTTTCTTTCTCTCTTTTTAATTATCTTTTTTCCCTCCATTGTCTCTAGGATCTATGACACTCTTAAATTGATTAATCTATTAATAGGCAATTAAAGTTTGTATTCTGCATTATGGGGGAGGAATGTGGAGAAAGCAACTTTACATCATGTCCTTCACATCAAGAACAATAGCCCCACTAACAATTGAGCTAACCCCTTAGACTCCATGTTTGCTAGGAAAGATTTTAATTAAAAATTAGAATGTTTTGGAAGCCAAGGTACAGACACACATGACCAAAATTTTCTGCCCCCACAAGCAGCAAATTATTATGAACACCATACACTTTTTTTGTTTTTGTTTTTTTAACACAAATAGGGTTTGAAAACTTTGAATTCCATCAATTTCTATATTTAAAGCAGTCAAAATATTACAAAATATTAGAAATCAATGGCTGCCACATCCATAGGCAGAAGAGGCTAATGGTCTTTTATATATAAATATTGAAGCCTGTAGTCCCCTACATGAGTCATGGTTGAGCAAGAAACAGTCCATTCACCATTTAATACACAAACCAATGATCCCAAACATCTCACGTGGCTTACATTGACTGACATTAATCAGAGAGATGTTTTACACGTGTGAAATCTTGCAAGGAAATTTTCAAGCCTTGAAATTCTAAACAAGTCTAGTTAAACCAGATTTGCAGGAGTCAAAGATCTTCAAAAGCCTACCACTTCTCTCTCAATTCAACCATCTCCTGAATTTCCAACCGACACTTCCACCGGAGTGGGTGAGTAATTTTGCAGGTTGAAAAACATGTTTTTAAATAAATAAATAAATAAAAAAAGTGTTGCATTTGAGAATGCCTCAAAAAAAAAAAAACAAATTAAAAAAAATAGAATAATTTATATTTCTTAGCAACAGACAAAGGTATGAAAATTACTGATTAATTGGCTAACTAAGGACTCATTTGGGTATGCGAGGTTTTTGTATTATTTTTTATTATATTTAAATTTGTGAATAACAAAAAAAAATGTATTTTTTGAAATTATGTTGAAATGGTTTGACAAAATTAGAAGAAAAAAAATTGGATAAAACTTGAGTATAATTTTTAATTAAAAAAAAACAACCCAAACATGTTTTTGAAAAATAATAAAATATAATAAAAAAACAAGTGTTATCCAAATATGTCCTAATTAATCAAGAAAGAACTCTACATGCCGTGCTATAAAGGAGATCACGCTTCTATAATCGATGTCCGACAACCTTGTATTTGAGAAAAACTTTGAGATTAAGAGGAAGGAATTAAGCTTAATTGGAATGAATCAAAAAATTTCTGCTTTGATTGATCAGTATAAACATGAACAACTCTAAACCGAATCAATT
The DNA here is from genome assembly GCA_028654335.1 of Alnus rubra. NCBI lineage: Eukaryota > Viridiplantae > Streptophyta > Magnoliopsida > Fagales > Betulaceae > Alnus > Alnus rubra. Next base: position 46,687 of record JAJPGS010002309.1, on the reverse strand, counting down.
TCTTCTAAACAAGTGCTTGAACCAATAAAATCTTACCCGACGGGGTGATAGTTGGAGAGGTCACAAAACTCGATACTTTTTATTACAAAACTAATAAACATAAAAACGATGGGATTATTTTGTATATATTTTTAAAAATGCACGATTTAAAAGACATAATTACAATTTTATTAAACACTTGATTTCATTAAAAAAAAATGTATTTTCATTAACTATATTTTAAAATTCTACGGGTTTTGAAACTGCTAAATGAGCAAACACTAGACACTAGTACTTTTTTATTTGTTTCTTCTTTTTATTTTAAGCGAATTATTGCTTAGTAATTATTTAATTACAAAAATGTTGTAATGATTTAGTCAGCATCGCTTTCCACAAAACTTACGCCATAAGCTACTCTCGTAAGATGATATACACTAGTTAACGGTCCGCCTGGTGCTACAAACAAAGAAAAATGTTTTAATGAGAAGAAGCCTAACCCTAATGGGTTTTTTTTTTTTTTTCTTTTTTTGCTGAGCTAACCCTAATGTTGCTTATAATATATAAAACTATAAAAGCATCCAATTAGAAAATGGTAATTATTTTCTAAGACGTCACTTTGAGTTTACTTAAATTGCATTGGACTTCGAAGCTTTCTCTTCTCCAAAAGTTGTGCACTAGTGTTTATTATTCCGCAAGTAGACGGACGGTGGGCGCTTTCTTTGCCTTGCCACTAAGTTTATTGATTAAATAATTTCAAATATAATAAAATTTGAAACGTACGGGTCCTAGATCATTGATTGCCACATTTTGTATCTTCGAGGGATAATTCAATCGGCCGGAAACCACGTTTTATGAAGCGGAGGTCACTAATTCGAATCTCCCCTCCTCCCTTTTGTGTGGACATGCCAAAAAAAAATAAAAATAATAGAATACAATATAAATTATAGAGAAATTAGAAATCCATTGGGTTATGGGATTTAAAGTTTATATATATATATATATATATTTTGGGGTGTGGCCAAACGTAATTAACGTAATATGTGCATTGCAAACTTAATTTGTAAGAAATTTATACTAAAAAATGTAAAAAAATGATTAGGGTATTACAGTTCTCTTACAAACTGATGTGGTAGTACACCGTTGGTAAAATTATTAAGAGTGTATAATTAACAAGTCAACCACTAATTAATTAAATTGACAAATAATTGTTATATCATTTATGAATTATATTTGATGCCTTAAAAATTGGGACAACAAATGTGAGATAGCCCCAATAAGGCCCTCCTGCCTCAGCAGACGGACTGACTGCTAAATACTTGTTCGTAAAAGTAAATTTCATAAGAACTCTCTCATATTTGTTATCCGAATTCCTAGACAAAATCGCTGAAAATCTCTATCCATGAATTATGATGTCAACTAAAAAAAGAGAGTGATGTTATAAACTATACTTTTATTCTATAATCATCTCACAATACTAATGTGACAGTCTAACTAATCTTTGTATTCATCATTGTAAAAAAAAAAAATAAAAAAAAAAAAATAAAAATTATAGAAACTAGTTAAAACTGCCAACATCACTATAGTTGAAAAAATAATAATAAAAAAAAAGGTAATATATAACATTTCAATTTATAAAAAGACTTGCGGCAAAACAACCTAAACAAACTTTCTTAAATAAGTCAAGGAAACCAGATGGAAGTAGCACAATGGAGAAAAGCCAAGTACAAAAGCTGCGTGTCAAACGCGGATAAGGTGGTGCACTGTCCTCGTCCACTCAAAAGAATCATATTTTCAGTCGAGTAAGCACGTACGTACACACGTGTTATGATATATTTTCAAATTATTTGTTTGAATTTAAAAAATTTTAGAGAATGATTATAAAAAATTACTTATAAAATTTACCTGACTAAATAAAAATTATTATCTAATTATTTGTTCGGTCAGAATAATTTTATAAATAACTTTTTATAATTACTCGTTCAAATTCACCAAATAATTTGAGAGTAGAATAATCCCACAAGCGCGCGCACGCATGCCTTGGTTTGGGTCGGCAAAAACCTTATTTTATAATATGCGGCATTGTTAAAAGCTTCTAAAAACCGTTGTCTTTCCCAAAGTCCAAAGCTTGACCCCGTCGACACCGCCGAGCAGGTACGTCCAATTTCCCACCTTCTCACATTTTTCCACGTGGCAATCACACCCGCTTTGGCCGTGCCGGTGCCCGCTGGTTGATCCACATAGTACTAGAAAACACTATTTATTAATCCAAAGTGGCCGTAATTATTATTAATATTATATCATGCCGTTTAATGTCAAATTTGATATTTCGTAAGCATGGGTTGGTTGGGGACGGCCAGCTGAGAAAGACCCGTTTTTACTATATCTGTTGGGGTACTTGGGGAGCTGTATAGAAAGAGACTGCTGCTTGCTCCACCTCCTTCCCCTTCCCTTCTTCTCCCTTATCTTTCAATTCTCTTCATCCTTTAGAGAGAGAGAGAGAGAGAGAGAGAGACATGGGTAATTGCCAGGCCATTGATGCCGCAGCCCTGGTTATACAGCACCCAAGTGGGAAGATAGAGAGGCTGTACTGGTCAGTAAGCGTAAGTGAGGTGATGAAAATGAATCCGGGTCACTATGTTTCTTTGATTATCCCGTTGCCGATGCCTGAGGAAGAGAACCAGCAGGAGCAGAAGACCGTGCGGTTCACCCGCGTTAAGCTTCTCCGGCCGAGTGATACTCTTACTCTTGGTCATGCTTACCGCCTCGTAACTACTCAAGGTAGTATATATATATATAATATACGCCGTCTGTGTTTAATTCCTTCATGACCATGAACTCGTTTTGATTAATTAGTCTTGATTGGAAGTCGCTTAATTTACATGTTTGTTTCTGGTGATTGTAGAGGTTATGAAGGTCTATCGGGCAAGAAAGAACGCCAAAACGAAGCAGCAGCCAGAATCATCTGAGAAGCCACAGACAGTGCTGCCGGAGAAGCGGAGTTCAGGTTGTGAGGCAGAAGGGAGTTCTGAAAAGGATAAGACATGCCAGGTATTCATCAGTAAGCCATTATCATATCATCCAAGTTTTATTAGCTGTGCGTGCCTTTTTTTTTTTTTTTTTTCTTTTTAAAAAAATGAAGGTTTTTAATACTGCGACAATCTCTGAGATAGTGAACTGGCCGGCTGTAATCTACAACCATGCCGCTTGAATTATTTATTTGTGCTTATTCGAGCTGTCTATGTCTTCAAACAGAACACGAGCATCTGATCCCTCTAGTCGAAAAACACACACAGAACCCCCATTAATTTAAGCACTCAACTATCAAAGTTATTTTAGTATAACCAACGGTCAAACTCCATTTCACTTGGTTTCGTGATTTCAAACCAAATAAATTAGCTGAGGGAGAAGATATGGGAACTGAATAAGAGAGAGAGAGAGAGAGAGAGAGAGATAAACAGCAAAAAGTCTTCTTCTTTGATTTGAAAAGTATTCTTTTCTCATTCATGAGTAGTACTTAACCTACAACCTCGCCAAAAATTTCAGGTGATGAAACATGAAAGACAACGAGCAAGGACACCATCAATGAACTCTGCTGCTGCAATGAGGTCAAAATCTTGGCGCCCCTCATTACAGAGCATCTCTGAGGCCGGAAGCTGATCGGAAGAATTAGTTTCGTACTTTCCGGCATTCAACTGTAACGTGCAGTGTGTTCATAAGGTAATGGGACTGACACTTTCATTCCCTGATATCCTACATGGTCGGACTCCAAGGTGTGCAAATAGATTCACTAAATCCATGGAGGTACAACAAATTCAAACCATTTTCTTGTAGCTACAAAAGGAGCAATGAATCTTACATTGTATTGCCAGTAATATATAGTGATGAATACACAGATCTTGCCACCGCATTTTCCTTTGGCTTCATGACAAATGAATCAGCAGTTTAAATACACCATGAGATTTAAACTTGCCTAATAATACAAATTATGAAAAGGAATCACATTGTTAGTTTAGAGTTCCAAACTTCCCAATCCTGATCGACATAGTTTTGAGCCCATAACAGGGCTGCCCTTGCAGCAAAAGGTGCTCCAGGTAATTTTTTGTCCTTGATAGCAACCAACATATTTGTGAAAGGCTCCACCAATAATGTCCCGGGCCCTCCATAGTCCTTGTGCAAGAATTCACTAAATATCTGCCATGCATTTACACTAGTTGCATCAGCTAATTACAAGAAATTCAACTTGGACGTTTGGATCTTTCACTCTCAACTCAAAGCATAACACATACAGTACAGGTAATATGCCAAAACACTGCCAGTGTTGGGCCAAACGTGCACATAAAGTTAGAACAATCTGATGGAAGCTGTCTGGAAAATAGTGTTGATTTTGTAGTTAGGTCAGATTTTTCTTTTTGGAATCAATAATTGAACTATTTTCAAGTTGAGCAAAAGCAAGGCCCCCTAAGAGAAAAGAAAGGGAATATATGCTTTTGCTTATTTCAGCAGAATCAGAACCGTGAAAACTATCCCAACTAAGTTTGGAGCACCGTGATTTCAGCAAGCTGCGATGACTAGAAGATTTAGATTATGGCTCAGATGATGATGATGACCAGCATTCTCCATTAGCCATAACATATCTTTTCTCAAGTCGCGATAAAATTCTGTGATGAAACGACAAAAGGAAGATACAAAATCTACTTTTTTCCTCAATAGTGCACCCAACCAAAATATAAAACTAGTGTCAATTTAAAATCTTGATCCTCTATTTTGATGTTACCAGTAAAATGCCTATTGGGAATGCTTTGAACCGTTTGCAAGTCGAGCAAAAGCCAAGCCTCCTATGAGAAAAGAAAGGGAATAAATGCTTGATTGTTTCAGCAGAATCAGTGCCGTGAAAACTATCTCAACTGAGACTAGGAGCAGTGTGATTTAAGCAAGTTGCCATCACTAGAAAATTCAGATTATGGTTTATATGCTGATGATGACCAGCATTCTCCATTAGCCATAAGAATTTTTTTGCTAAGTAGCCATAAGAGATCACATATAATAGAAAGACAATATAAGATTCTGTGATTGAAACGATGAAAGGAAGATACAAAATCTACTTTTTTCTCAACAGCGCATGCAACCAAATATAAACTGGTATCAATTTAAAAGATCAATCTGCTCTTTTGTTGTCACTGGTAAGATGTCTATTGGAAATGCTTTCTGTCCATAAAGCATGACCATTGCCAACTATACTATTAGCAAAGAATCTAAAAATTTCTCTCTTAAGCTAATTGATCCACCTACATACTCTCTTAAGCTTCAAGTTCATAGGATGTGCTTTAACCATTTGCCTTAGCCATAGTCTGCCTCCAACATAAACATCATTATTCGACCACTATGATACTCGCATATCAAGTGATTACTGATCAATAACTAAGATCCATCACATACTGCAGAATATCTTTGCTGAAAGCTGACTGCTTGTGTATAATCTCTACAATCTTTTATCTCAAAACACCCTTAAGACAAAGATCAGAACTTAATTCCCCCCCCCCCCCCAATCTCTTCCAGTCTTTCTCACTTCCCAGGTGTCAGTGCTATTGCTGTTGTCAGGTATCACCTATGGCCTCTCCAAATTTTCAACCAATTCAGCTAGTCAAAAGCCACATCTCTGCACATGCCTAGAACCAAGTTTGGGAAGTCTCAGCTGGTGTCTGGGTTTAAAAAGTGTCAAAATTATTATTAATTTTTTTTTTTTTAAAAAAAAGTGTAAAATGAAAAGAAGAAGAAATTTCAATGAGCCAACACAGTTGCACTGTTTGGCATGCCTAGAGTTTGCACTGACCCAATATTCCCTGGCTTAATTAGCTGAACAGATGAATACATTCATAAATGGTTGAATTCAAATTAAATCAAGGGATATTTAACTCAGATTCAGTACCACATCTCATCTCAGTAATCGAGTCTCAATCACCAGAAGAAAAGAATTAACCAAACATGACAAAGCCACTTGCATTCAGGCACTTGTGTGCGTTTTGCTGACCACTTCAGGATATTCTATTAACAATAATGCATGATTTCTTTCATGTGAGAACATCAGCCACTGGTGATGCTCAAGAGTATTGCTTTATAAGTAAACTCGTGATGCAATTCTTTTTTAAGAGCTACTTACCGATACTTTTAGCAGTGTGAAAGGATTGATGTGTCCAACATATGGAGAACCACACATGCTAGGATACCTGTCTTCTTTTAACTAGCTTTGGGCAAAAGAAGCATGTATGAATAAAGACAAACCTTCTTGTTTCAGAACAGTATTGGATATTTTATTAAATTTGCTGATAAATGATTTCAACTTCGATATTTTCCACTCTATTGCTGTCCAGCCTGAATCTGGTTTACAGACTACAACAATCACATTGTTCACCTTCATGAGTTGAAGAGGGACCCTAATACACAAAGAGACTCATCAGGCACATGTAGATGTGATGTAGGACAACCCAAGAGACACCTATCAAGCGCCACTCGTCTGGTGCTCGAGCGGCGTTGCAGTCCCGGTGCTATCAGGGAGTATCACTCGACGGGTGCACAAGCGGTGGCACAGGTTTGGAGTGGCAGAATTTTCTGCTCGAGCCCTGCTCAATGAATGCTCAAGTGGAGCGCAAAGGGCGAAGCAGACAGAATGCTCTGCTTGAGCGCCACTCAATGGGGGCTCAAGTAGAGCACCTCCAGAGAGTTCCACTGAAGCTTCAGCTCCAGCGGGTTCTAGGCTACTAAACACATATGGGAAGGATTTTTGAAAGACCGTGAAATCCACATGATTTTATTTCCATCTTTCAGCTTGATTAGGTTCCATATTAGTTTAGCAATTAACATATTAGCTGAATCTTTCCCATCTTTAAATTATTGCTAGTAGTAGTAAGGCTTTTTATATTGAGATGTGTTATACATCATTCTTTGGTCCTTTTATCATTCTCTACTGACATGGTACTGTCAATCTACTTTTAGATCAATCTTAATTAAAAAGAAAAAAAAAATCCAATTGGGAATTGACAATGGCACATCAACGAAAAATGATAGAAGAATGACAACAGAATCCAAAGTAGCATTCCTCTTTTATATTTAAGAAGTTTTCCAACTTAGATTGATTCTAGCATTAGTTCCCTTCCTTTTTAAGCCTTATGTTTACTATTATAAAAGGGTCCTAATTGTATTAAAAATTAGTTTTGGAATGCGCGGTTTAAGAATAATAAAATTTAGAGTTTCTTTTTTCTTTGCAAAGCTCATTTCTTAGCTTGTGACAGTTTAGGATTGAAGATGAGATTGAGTATTTGAAGATGATTTAAACCCTCGACTGGAAGAAAACAGTGAAGGTGGAAATTTCAATACAAAGATGGCCCGGCTTGAAACCATCAGTCCGGTTATCTTCGACTAGCACTTATCACAGCAAACACGAAATCAGTATCCTTCCAAAAAAGAGGCACGTGGGTAAGAAAGATATCTCAAAATTATAGAGCTCCATGCGCTCCAAGAACCTGACCAATTTCTCTCTTGAGAACTTTTCCAATAGTCTCATACAACTAACTGAAATATGGACCACATGAGACAAGCTTTCTAAGAGACATTTTAATACGATAATTGGTCAAGGCAAAATCTTTTATCTACGTCCCTCACTCAGACTTTTTCACGAGTGGGTGGTGCTCAAGTACTACTTGATTTATGAGTAGCAAAATCAGCTAGCCAAAAATACGATCCTACATGCAAGTGAATATATGCAAAAGAGAGCCCCTTCTGTCCAGTCAGGGTAGAAAACAGGGGTTTTATGCTCACCAATAAGAGATTGACACATCAGCCTATAACAAGAAAAATAATTGTTTGCAAAACACTGAATCTAATCTCTTTTTATACTTTTTTTAGTATGAAAAAAAACTCCCAACGACTGCCCACCCAGATGCCGTCATCACCTCCTCCGCCGCCGCCACTGCTCCACGCTGGACACCGCCGCCAGCTGCCAGGAAATTTCCAGATTTCGCTGGAAACATGTAGACGTCGCCGGAATCACCACCCTCTGCCACTGGGGGTAGTCGCGCGACCACTCCCTAGTGGCCGGGGGTGGCCATCGGGCCACCCCTAGATGGATTTAGGGGTGGCCCGAAAGCCACCCCCAGATCCCAAGGGTGGCCACGCAGCCCGGTAGCAGCCACCTCAATTCCGGCACCCCCAGATCCCAAGGGTGGCCACGCAGCTCGGTAGCAGCCACCTCAATTCCGGCGTGGGGCAATAGCGGTGGCGGTGGCGGCGGCGGCGGCTTCTGGGCTGAGATGGTTTTTTTTTTTAAGACTAAAAGAGTGAAATTGATGGTTTAGATCCAGTGTTTTGCTAAGTTTTGCTAATATTTATTTTTCTTGTTTAATGTTGAGGTGTCAATATTTCTTTGGAGGACAAAAACCTCTTGGTTTTTGCCACTGCCTGATTGAAGTTATTCCCTATGCAATAACACCCCCTTCAAATTTTTCTCCGATAACCAAAAAGCCGCCATTGACATATTCCACACTCTAAGACTGTAACGAAACTAATTATCACACAACGTCATTCAGATGATTATTCAGCACCAAATAATGATTCTTATTTCTCAAAAAAAAAAAAAAAAAAAAAAAAAACCACAATAAATTAATTGCTTAAAATAACGAACACCCACTGACAATATTAGTCTGAAAATTTGGTATACAAAGTGAAAGAGTACCTACCTCTGCACATACATCTATGACCTCGTCAAGTTCATCCCCGAACGTGTCCTTGTCCTTCAAAAGCTTCCTCAGAAGCTCAGCCCTAAACTTCTGGGTCTCCTGCAATAGTACATAGATAACAATACAGCATAGAAAACGCGTAAAAACCAAGAAAATTCACATACATGCATTTACTGTCACAAACGCAGTGGTACTCACAGCTTCTGCGAATTCGGGGATGGGGTTGGGGTATACGTACTGGCGGGGCGGTGAGGCTCTGAGAGGGTTTGCGAAAACAGATTGGGAGATGGGTTTTGCAGAGAGAGTGGAGGAACAAGGTGTAGGGGAACGAAGGCGCAGGATAAGGGAGGGAGAGCGCAGGAAAAGAGTGTTGGATTTGGCGGGAGTGATTACAGGGGTCGAGATTAGATTGGAGGTGTAGAGCGCCATTGGCATTTGGTGGTGCAGGTTAAGAAGCCTGTGCTTCTTTGCCAAGCTACTGTCAGTGATAATATGTTAAGACGGTTACATTTATCGTTCATTCATGTTTTTGGGTTAAATACAATTCCTACTCCGAAAGTTGTCATCAATTTCCAATTCTGTTATCAAATTTCAAGTTTTTAAAATTTTCAATTTAGCCATCCGATCTGGTTTGGTTTGACTATCAAATTAAACTAAATTTTGACTACGTATTTGTCACATCACTTTCTTTTTTTATTTTTTTTTATGCAACTTTATCCATTTTACCCACCTTCCAAAACGATGTCGCATTGCACTTTAGTTAGCCACGTTGTATTCAATAGAAAGCCGACATGTATCCATTAAAATAAAAAATTATAAAGCCTAATAAAACAAAATTTTTTAAAGCCTAATAAAATAAAAATAATTGTTTTTTTTTTATAAATAATAAAATAATAATAATACTAAGGGGTGGTTACCGGTTGCCACCACCAACCAATGGGGGTGGCCACACGCCACCCCGAGAGGTGGCTGGGGGTGACGCGCGGCCACCCCCAATGGCATTTAGGGGTGGCCTTCACCTCTATTGGCTTGCTACCCTATTTTATTTTATTTTTTATTTTTATTTATTTTGAAAACTTGAGAAGTTCATTGTAAATTTTTTAACTTTGTTAACCGAATTAAAAATGAGTGGCAACTTGGGGTGAATTTAACTTCTTCTTCTTTTTTTCTTTTTTTCTTTTTTTGTAAAGATATGGTTCATTCATGTTAGTTGTTGGGAAAACTATCCTTCCATTCTCAATGTGTCATAACTTATCAACTTTCTCCTTAAAATATTATATATATAACAATGCCAACTTATGTTATGAGTGGTCTTCAACTCTTATTATTGAAGACATTATTTTTCTTTTTTCTTTTTTTCCCTGTTGGTCTGCGACCAAAGTCTTTAGGAAAGTTTTAATTTCGGGGTACATACTATTGTCAAATGGGCCGCTTCTCATTATTGTTATGGAAACATTCTCACGTCTCTTTATTTTATTTCTTTTGTTCGCACCAAGAGTGAAAAAGATCAACCTTGATCCCTTCCTCCTATTGTATCGAAGAAAAGAAATAAAGAGGAAAAATGTATTGAATGAACCCCTCGAAAGCTTGATAAGAAATTAGACCTTATGAAAAAAGTCTCACATGTAACATGTATCATGTTGTTGCTCAAGTGGCTCCTTCCTCTCAACTTGGCTTTAGTCATTGAGGGAGAGTCTCACATGTTCTATGGTTGGTGCACTCGAATGACAGAAGCAGATAATTTTTGAAACAATCATTTGAAAAGTTGATTTGAAGCATTAACTATCATATAATCACCAAATTAATTATATGATCCTCTTGAAATGAAATATCTCATGAGGCCGTCACTATTAGCTCGATTTTCAAAAAAAGAAAAGAAAAGAAAAGAAAACCTAAAATCCAAAGTATATTGGGCTGGGCTGGGCTTGGCAGGTCCTCATGTACGGTCCACAATATCAAGCCGGGCCAGCCCATGTACACTTCAAGGCTAAACGACCGAGACCACAGCCCAGGAGCAAAAATAAATATAGAGGATTAAAAAATTGAAAAAATAGAAGGAAAATCCTCTTCTCCTCATCCTCGCCGAGTCGGTTAGTAACTTAGTACTCGGTACCCGCTCTCCACAAGTGTTTTCCTCGCGCCTAGTGAAGAAGCTTAGCGTCTCAAAATTCCATAGAGGTACTAATGTCTCTTTCTTTTCTCTTCGATCAAGGTTTGTAGTCGATTTAGGGATTTAGATTCCTAACCATTTCCTCTCTTTTTTCGAAATCAGGGAAAACCCTAGAAGATTGAATTCCACCTGAGCTTATTCGATTGAAGTTTGAAAGAATGGTTAGTTGTTAATTTAATTTTCTAGTTTTCCTGCACTGTCCCTTTATTTCGGAACTGAAATTGAGGTTATTGACTTTTTGCTTAATTATCATGTGTATTTTATGCAACACATTTTGGAAGTAACTAATTATGATATCATAATGAGAATTTTATGAATGTTAATTCCATAATAGTTATCAGTAGATGAAAGATTAATTTTGATATTTTGCTTATTGGGTTTTGGCCTTGGGGTGTTATAGTATAAATCACTATGAGGAACTTCTTGATGATTTTGTTTAGCATAGTTTTGGTTGGTCTAGTATGCTTTGCCACTTACTGTGGCATTCTAAGGGCCATATTGTTATGCTTCCTCATCGAAAATGTTTCGAAGGCATTTAAAGTTCTTTCGTGGTATGTGGGTTATGATTTAGTTGGATGTAAGTAGGATAATCTTTTGAGTTCTTTACCCAACCATTTGGAACTCAAAAGTTGTTATTCTTCTTTGAGGGAATCCAAGTACATGCACTTTTAATAGTTGTTTCATTTTTACTAACTTGACACTATGTTGCATAATCAATGAGACATTTTGCACAAAAAAAGTGATGAGTGAAATGAATGAAAAAAATTCAAGTTTTCAATTGCATCGAATATGGTGATACTACTGTGGTTTAGCACCAATCAAATTGTGGAAATTAGACAGGGCCGTCAATGCTCATTCTTCTATTTTTTATCATGGGATCTTATAAACATTTGCTAAGAACTACTTGCGCATGAGAGCTTTATTCCTATTTTTTACATATTTTTTGTTGACTGCAGGCAACTCTTGCTGATTCTTTCCTTGCAGACCTTGATGAACTATCTGACAATGACGCTGATCTTCTTGTGAGTATTTCTGTTTTGTGTAAACAATACCATTGTTTTTTAAAAAAAAAAAAAGTTTCTTTGATTTATATTTTTTTCAGCTTTGGCATCATATATATTATGTTCCTGTCTTCTTTTAGGTGGAAGATGATGTTGATGCTGGAAATATGGAGGAAGATGTCGATGGGGACATGGCGGACATAGAAACTCTTAACTATGATGATCTTGATAGTGTTTCAAAATTGCAGAAAACCCAGAGATATCTTGATATTATGCAGGTCATTCCTAATTTTGCATGTGCTTCTATTTTCACATGGCATGGCATTTAAAAGAAAAAGAAAAAGAAATGAAAGTTCTATGCTTTGTTCATTTTAACTAGATATGCCCATTGATGTTGGTATTTTGGTTTATATTGTTGATGATTGGCAGAAGGTGGATGAGGCACTCCAGAAAGCTTCTGATATCTCAAATCATGGAATGGTTTTGGAAGATGATCCTGAATACTTGCTGATTGTGGACTGTAATGCTTTGTCAGTTGACATTGAGAATGAAATCGTTATTATCCATAATTTTATTCGTGACAAGTACCGGTTGAAATTTCCAGAGCTTGAATCACTTGTGCATCACCCAATTGATTATGCTCGTGTTGTTAAGAAGATTGGGAATGAAATGGATTTGACACTGGTTGATCTGGAAGGGCTTCTACCATCGGCTATTATTATGGTTGTGTCAGTTACAGCATCGACTACAAGTGGCAAGCCACTTCCTGAAGAAATTCTTAATAAGACAATTGATGCATGTGATAGAGCTCTTGCTCTTGATGCAGCAAAGAAAAAGGTCCTTGACTTTGTAGAAAGTAGAATGGGATATATTGCGCCAAATCTTTCTACTATTGTTGGGAGTGCTGTTGCAGCTAAACTTATGGGGACTGCTGGTGGTCTTGCAGCGTTAGCTAAGATGCCTGCTTGTAATGTTCAGCTTCTAGGTGCAAAGAAAAAGAACCTTGCTGGGTTTTCTACTGCAACATCACAATTTCGTGTGGGGTATATGGAACAAACAGAGATATTTCAATCTACACCTCCATCTTTAAGGATGCGTGCTTGCCGGCTCTTGGCTGCAAAGTCAACACTTGCAGCAAGAGTAGATTCCACCAGAGGAGACCCATCAGGAAATACTGGAAGAAACTTACGAGAAGAGGTCCGTAAGAAAATTGAGAAGTGGCAAGAGCCACCTCCTGCAAAGCAACCTAAACCACTTCCAGTGCCTGATTCTGAGCCTAAAAAGAAGAGAGGTGGTCGTCGACTGAGGAAGATGAAGGAAAGGTAGTGCATTTTTTTAATTGCTTTCTACAGCTTAATTTCTTCTTTATTTTTTTTATTTTTTTTTAAATGAAATCGGTATTGTGTAATACTTTTGCTAATATTTCATACTTCAGATATGCGATAACAGACATGAGGAAGCTGGCTAATAGGATGCAATTTGGTGTACCTGAAGAGAGTTCTTTAGGTAAAGTTTGCTGTCTTCAGCTTGTTCCAATTTTGAGTAATTGCTAATTGTAAATTAGGTTCTTCTGCTTTATTTTTCCCATATCCACAATGTTATAATGTTAAGCTTTTAGTTGGTAAGGGTGAAAATATATTTTTGACATATGCAAGTCCCACTAATGCCTATTTTCTGAATATGAAATTTTCATTTTTAAATTATGTTGTTGAAGTCCGTACCTCTTATTTATTGATTGATTTAGTTGGGTTGCATTTTTGAGGATTAAGGTAAATATCTCTACTTGTTAGCATCTTTCCTGATGTTTCTACCATAATACCATTTTCATTTGGTAACTCATTGTCCTTAAATACAGTCTGCTGTTGTAAATTGACACCTGAAAGTATACTGCCAGTTGACGTTAGTACGTTACCCATTTCATACTCCTTACTGTTTATGCTCCTTGATGACAGGGGATGGACTGGGAGAGGGCTATGGAATGCTCGGTCAGGCTGGGAGCGGCAAGCTGCGTGTATCAATTGGTCAGAGCAAACTTGCTGCAAAAGTTACTAAGAAGTCAGTATCCCACTTTGGCCTTCAATTATATTATTATTATTATTATTATTTATTTATTTTTTTCTGGCCATGCTGCTAGTCTGACAAGCTATTTTGTAATTTCTTATTTTAGTAGTTGGAATTTGTGTTGGATTACCATTTCTATTTCCATTGTGGTTTCTATCAGCTAAATTTCAGCATCAACCTTGTCTATTTATCTCATGGGCTACATAATGCTTTCAGATTTAAGGAAAAGAATTATGGAAGTAGTGGTGCTTCCTCGGGATTGACTTCAAGTTTAGCATTTACACCAGTGCAGGTTTGTACTACTTTTTACCCTTTTCATGGACTCTCTGTAATGTGTATAAGCTTTTAAATAGGAAGCGTATGTGGTTAAAAAATGTGAGCAAAGCCCTAATGCCAGTTTTAGGAACTTATGCCCAAAATGATAGTGTTCCTTGACATGCTTAAGTATCTTAGTCATCTATGAATATTCAATTTTCGCATATGGTATATAAGGGGTAGTATTTGAATTAGGGATACGGCTTCTCTCCAGTTGCATATCAACAGGACAGAGGTCAGTTCATGGCCAAGATCTTATTTCAGCAAATCTAAAGTGGCAGAAGCTCTACTCATTTAAAATCCCATCCTACTAAAACTCATTGTTTTAAAGCCTGCATTTGGAAAAAGGAAAGTGCATCTGCATTGATGGGCATCCACCATCACCCATCACTTGATTTTATCTTGGCATTTCTGCCATCAATGGATGTCAACCTGAGATTGAACGTCAGACCCCCACACACATCAAACCCACGAAAATGTAGTAATTGGTGAGGAACCTAAAAACTTGGTGATTTTGCCTCTCCCTCTCTACCATACCAATGGTGGTCTTCTTTACCCTCTTCTTCTCCCTGGGCTATTTATTGCTGACCTGGTGGCATGAGAAGATCCACAACTCCACCCTATCAACATTGTCAACTCCTTTGAGATCGTTGCCACGATCACCTCCCTGATCTACCTCCTGGGCATTGAATTCATTTGATTTTTCTTGGCATGAGGTTGGCAACAACTACATGAACATCGTTCTCTTTTTCTTTGCTGTTGTTTTTATTGTTTCTTTATTTTCAATTTTGTTACCCACTGTTTTTATAGCCTAAGTTAACATAGAAAAATGCAATTACATGGCACATTATGCGACTTCAATGGCTTCTGTCCAGTTCAAATATCAAATGGAGATGAGTCTCATTTAGACTATGATTTAAACCATTAGAAGTTCCAGAGTGCATGATATTGTGAAAATGGAATTTAACTGCCACAGAAAAGTTGTTTTGGACAGGGTAGCCAATTTTCTTTTAATTAGGTCATGCTACAATTGTATGGATGAATCCATTCTAACTGGGAGTTCACTGAACGCTAATTTGTTCCACCTTTGTTTTTTTTATTTGGAAAAAAAAAAAATGTTTTTGAGCGTAATCTTGATGTTTATGGGGTTCATCCTTACAAGATGCTCAAGTTCTTTGCTATTAAATTGGTTGCTTGATCTTAAACCCACAACCTTTTGATTAGAAAAATTAAACTGAGCTAATCTACTATTGGTTTTGTATTTTTGTTGATATTTATTCTTGTATTCTGTCAATGATGTCAATAGCCATTTTCTCTCTACAGGGGATAGAGCTCTCAAATCCACAGGCTCATGCACACCAGCTTGGCAGTGGAACTCAAAGCACGTACTTCTCTGAGACAGGAACGTTTTCAAAGATCAAGCGGACCTGAACCTTCTTATGTTGCTCTCTTCTTGTCAGTCTTGAGTAAACATTGAACGGTGCTAGTTTGAGGGATATCATGATATGATAAAAGGAACTCTTGTTTGTAAGATGTTTCTTTGGCGTGAAGTGCAAATCAGTTTGAAATACAAGGAACTCAGTAATTAACAGTAGCCAGCATGTAACCAGAGCTGTGAACATTCAGTGAGAGATTTCTTTTCCTAAAATGATAGGGAAAAAGAAGAAGAAGCGTCTTTTACTTTCAATGTCGGTTGAATGATTTTTCCTAGTAAGATGGATGTGAACTTATTGAGGAAAGGAGAGGAAATGATATGGTTACAAAATTTGCTGATTAGAGCTTCTCACAAATCATGCCATCAGTGAGTTGTATTTTAAAGAATCTGTCACATTGGTATATATCAGTGTGTCACCATTCAAGAGAAGGTGACTGCTTCGACTTTCCCTCAAAGTTACGAACCAATCATAAAATGTCTAAAATTGGAAAGAAAATGTTACTTTTATTACTGTTACAAACTCACGTGGTCTGCCAAATTGATTTGTAAAATGGTAAGTGTCATGATGTTTGATAATTTATATTTTAGTGGTGGATGTGATAAGTGTCACGTGAGCTACCATGTTAGTTTATAAAGAAATTGTAATAAAAGTTATAGTATTCTCTAGCGGTGATAATATTCGAAAACAAAGAAATTGTAATAAAAGTCATAGTATTCTCTAGCGGTGATAATATTCGAAAACATAGAAAATTGTTTTTTTTATCTCTATGTATAAATTGTACATATGTGCCACATAAAATAGTAAAAGAGTAATTTACCTTCCTATTAGTAAGATGTAAAATAAATAAGAGTATTTTCTTATTTTATGCTTTGTCTGTTTCGACGAAAAATGTTTTCGGCACTTTTCGGTGTTTGGTGGGGGTGAAAATAATAGTTAACGCAATTAATTTTCAGTTTGACCATAAAAACCTCTTTAATTTTGGGGAAAACGATTTACGGTTTTGAAAAACTGTAAATCGTTTTCTGGATTTAAACATTTCATTCTTGCACGCACGTTTGTAAAATCTGCTACCGCCGGACATTGGAGTTTGTTGGTAGCCCGACTCTTCCGCCGAAGATCTTTGAATTTTGGTATCTGATTGCTGAAATTTGGCGATGATAGCCGGACGTTGACGAATTCCGTTTTATACCGTTAGTAATTTCGTAAGCGCCAATGCCATAACATATTTTCAGGAAAATCTTCCTTTATTTTATTTTATATTTTTTTGAAAAATAATTTCGTTAAAAATATTTTACGACGGAAAACATTTTACGTCAAAACAAACATAGCATTTACGTCGAAACAAACATAGAATTAATGTTTTCTATTGTTAAATTTTTTCTAAGAGAATTTGAAAATATAACGAGACTCTTGAATATTGTAACGCACCTTAAGATGCGCTAAATCAAATATGTAATGTATGAAATACCAAAGTAAATTAAATGATAAATAAAGTATGATGACCGTTGCCCTGTCAAGATTGATAGGGCAGAGCCTATTTTCACATATTTTTATAACAGTATTTATTAATTCAATTAATTCGAAAGTATATATAAACCCTACGGATGAAATTTTTTTACATTTTACATAAATTATAATTTGTAGAGTTTAATATCTTTAGTTATATTTCAATGTCGAATAATGTAATGACAAATTTTTTTTCTTCTAACTCAATTAATAAAATTATATCGTGTCTCTCAAATACGTGAGAAACACTTATTTTTTTAATTAATTTTATCTATTAGAAAATTAATTGTTTCTCACCTACTTAATCCATGATATCAAGTTATCAACCTAAAATATAGACCATGTCTTGCTCAATCACGATTCACGAGACCATGTGCATCCAGGCTGTTGTGCAATATGATGATGTCAAAGTATTTTATAGAGTATTATATTGCCAAGGCCGGAACCATCGATCTGATCATATAAAATAATAAAAGTACCACAAAAAAGGTATATATATATATATATATATATATATATATATATATATATATATATATATATATAGAGAGAGAGAGAGAGAGAGAGAGAGAGAGAGAGAGAGAGCCTATTCTATTGAGAATTATATATTGGTGGAAACACCTAGGCTCTTGTGCCATGGGAAATGCTAAAGAGAAGACTCTCATCCCCCCCTTGTCACCCTCTTTTTCTTAAAAAAATTGGTTTTTATTAAAAAGTTGTCTCTGATGTGACATCAGAGTAGACTTTTTAATAAAAATCAATTTTTTTATTATAAAAGGGTGATAAGGGGAGGATGAAGGGAGGATGGGTAGAAGCTCTCGCCATGGGAAATGCTGGATGGGGGACACTCATCCGTCCCCCATCACCCATATATTATAAAAAAATAAATTTTTATTAAAAAAGTTGGCTTTGATGGGACATCAAAGCCAACTTTTTAATAAAAAACTATTTTTATATTAAAAAAAGCTCACAAGGGACGGATGACCGTCCCCTGTGTAGCAAGCCTCGGCCCATAATAGGGTCAGTATTCTACTGAGAACGAGGATACCCATTAATCTGGAAGGATATGGGTTTCACGTGACAAGCTTCTGCCTAATATTTCATTCAATTATTTCACAATTTTCCAACTAATCTAATTTATTAAGAGAGATATGTAAACAGATCCGGCTTAGTATGCAGTTTAAAACTATAGCACATTTGTTGTAAAAAATGAAGGGCCCAATTTTTTTTTCTTCAAAATACCGTTGTTTCAGTTATGTAAATAACACCGAAAAATAAAACAGACAAACTGATGGCTGACGTCTATATAAACCCATAGACGTATTTTAGAGGTCAAAACCTTTCCCATTTCCCATTTTTGTAGTTAAATGATTAGTTTCTTTAATTATATTTGAATAGTTAATGTATATAACTTACTTAATCTATTGAATAGTTTAAATTAAGAAAAGGATTGACGTTTTTGTATGGTTTAATGATTGTGATTGAAGGTGATTCTTTACAGAAAAAAAGTATTGTGATGGAAGGTTATTCTTCCATGTGATCATATAAAAAAGAAAATAATAAAAAAGTAATTTGTCCAAGCATCTAGGCTTTTCTACATTCTAATGTAATAGTTTATAATTAGTAAAAATGATTAAAAATATAGGATTAACAAGTTAATTATTAATTAATTAAATTGACAAATTAAATTTTTTTATTTAATTATTTGATAATAAAACTTATAATTAAAATTGTCGTATTCTTTATCTCCTTTATTACATCTATTTTACACTAACTAATATTTTAAATGTCTCAAATGAGTAGTTCAATCAGTTTGGGGGCCACGCTTCATGAAGTGGAGGTCACTAGTTCGAATCTCACTCTCCCTCCAGTGTGGACATGTAAAAAAAAAAAAATAATAATAATAATATTTATGTATTTGAAGCTGACCGACTCCAAAAGTTAGGGGGATATCTCGCCGAGAATATCACACCCGAATCATGTGGAGTAGAGCGGCCATCATACAAGTCTTGTTTGGGAGTTGGATTTACTCTTTTTTTTTGTACTTTCCAATTATACCCTATCTGTGACTGATCCACTGTCAAAAGTCTTATCCTAACCCCACATCACACGTTGTGATGTGTCGCGTTTATCCACTCCGGCTGCTTCTGTTATTTCTTTGACAAAATGAGTAATTTGAATCGGTCACGCCGCCTAAGAAAGAAAAAATCCAATAATACGACTATCTTTTTTTCTTTTTATTTTTTATCTTTTTTAAAATTGACTAAAATTATCATTAAATCAAGATAAAAGTCAGAATAAAAAAATATCCAATTCGGAGAAATTGGACACCGACGCGAATCACGACAAAAAGAAAGAAGCTAAAGAAAAGTAAACAAAAACCCGCGCCGTCTTTGCATTTTTCACACGTTCCCCATTTTCTGGTGCGTTGCCTCCGTATTGGCTGGTTGGCGGTGCGTTTCTCATGCTTCGTTGATTACAAAGTAAACTAATCTAAAATAAGAATCTGGATAAAACAGAAATCAAATATAATTATAATTTTATCTAACTGTGGAAATAAAAATTTGTATATAAATATGATCACGCGCTAAGACACAGAAAGTTCAGTGTGAGCGTTTGTGATAGAGCTATTGCGAAACATGGCGAGCCTGAGGATGTGTAGGCAGCTCTCTCGCTCTCTGACTACTGCTTCTGCTTCGTCTTTGTTTTCTAGAGGTAATGTTGCCTCTGACGACTTGATTGTTTGGATTCGTTTGCATGTTGTGTGGTTATGATGCTAGACTTCTCGTCAATGAGGATCTGATCATAGTTTGTTTGCCGAGAAAATATGTAGGAAAGAAAACTGAAGTTTTTGTAAGACTTTTTGAAGTTTCTCTGCTCACCTTGTTGTTTGGATTCGTTTGGTTACGTTATTGTGATATTCGCCTTTTCTTCGTCAACGGCAATCGAGTTCTCGTTAGAACTCGGTTTTTTTTTTTTCTATGATATATATGATCGTAGTTATATATATCCGCCTTGAAAGTGCTCCGTTTGTTTGCCGAGAAAATCTGTAGAAAAGAAATCCAAAGTTTTTGAAATTTCTCTTCTCACGTTGTTGTTCGAATTCGTTTGGTTATTATGTGATTGTGATATTCTACTTTCTGTCAACGGAGATCGACTTATCGTTAGATTCCGGTGATTTGGTCGTAGTTATCTCCGCCTAAATTGCTCCGTTTGTTTGCCGGGAAAATGTATACGAATGAAAATGGAAATTTAACTGAGACTTTTTAAAATTTCTCTGCTCATATTGGGCCTAATACAGCAATTTCCATTGGTTGATGTTTGATCTAAGAGAAATGCTAAATTTTCCAAAATTTGGTTTTCAAATGATGTGTCACAATCCCATAAGATAGTGATACATTTTTCAAAATAATAGATCATATGAGATTGTAACACATCATTTGAGAATCAAATTTTGGAGAAATTTTTTGGGATGAGTAGCATTGCTCATCTAATATAGGAAAAGTTATAACAGATCATTTTCTTTCTCCCAATTTGTTACTTGTCAATATCAAGTACTCCCACTTTTATCTGTTCGTTTACTTTTGCTATTCCTCATTGGATATTCATAATGACATTATTATTTTCTAAATGCCTCGCTGTGCTTGATGGATTCCTAGTATAGTAATGGACCAAGTACATTGGCTCTGTACTGGATTTAATTTCTAAAATGTAAGGGTACCAAAGAAAAATATATAATTGAGCTGGAGAACGTAGAAAAGCTTTCAAGAATCAGATATGTTCTCTGATATTGTTTCCTTGGTTTCGGTTTTGTTATTCCAAGAGTTTTTATGCTTTCTACTGGTTGAAAAATATTGTCTCTTCAGGTAGGAATGCTAGCCTGAGCAGAGGAATTGGTAAATATAGCACTGCTGCTGCTGTTGAGAATCCAATCAGTCCACCAGTTAGTGTAAATTATAACCAGCTTTTGATTGATGGGAAATTTGTCAATGCTGCATCAGGTGAGATTTCACAGCATTCGTTCACACGTTGGTATATATGTAATACATATTTTCAACCTCTTATTTTTTGGGCAACATGGTATACCCAGACACATTATACTGTTATCTGACATATAATGAATTCTATGTTGTGGCTTCCTTTGGCCGCAGAGAGGACATTTCCAACATTGGATCCCAGAACAGGGGATGCGATTGCTCATGTTGCTGAAGGTGATGCTGAAGATATAAATCGAGCAGTTGCTGCTGCTCGTAAGGCTTTCGATGAAGGACCATGGCCAAAGATGACCGCTTATGTAACTATTCATTATTGCGCTTCTCATTTTTCACTCGTAATTTGATGTCTCCAAACTTATCCAATTGATTCTTTAAAATTATATATACGTCTATATATATATAGGAAAGACAAAAAATACTCTTGCGCTTTGCTGATTTGCTTGAAAAGCACAACGATGAACTTGCGGCGCTTGAGACTTGGGACAACGGGAAGCCATATGAACAGGCTGCTAAAATTGAAGTTCCAATGATGATACGTCTGATACGATACTATGCTGGTATGTATATCCAAGGAAAATAGTTCATCTTCTGAGTGTTCCTTACATACTGTCTGTTTTTGTGAGATTTCTTAGATTTCTCATTTCTATATACAAAACTTCCAGGTTGGGCAGATAAGATTCATGGTCTCACAGTTCCAGCTGATGGACAATACCATGTGCAAACCTTGCATGAACCTATTGGTGTTGTGGGTCAGATTATTCCATGGAATTTTCCTCTCCTCATGTTTTCTTGGAAGGTCGCGCCAGCATTAGCATGCGGCAACACTATTATTCTTAAAACAGCAGAGCAGACACCTTTGTCCGCTATCCTTGCATCAAAACTATTGCACGAGGTAGATCATGATGAAACTTTATTGTCTTCTTTTAAGATGGTCGGTCTCTCATGTGTTTACTTTCAATGTTGTTTCATTCACCAAATTTCATGAATAAAATCTATGGCCTGGACCCTGAAATATCCCGATGTTTTATATATAACATATATAAGATTTCTATCTCCTAATTTGTAATACTAAGGTGATTAAAGCATGTCATTCTTATATGTGGTTACATGAGTGCTTAATCAACGGATGTGGATATTCTACTGTTTAAGTATCGAGTAACTTTTTTTTTTTACTTGTATAACCTTTGGCAAGAACTGGACCTGATACTACATGATTGTGACTGATAAATTCACCCACTTATTTTTTAAACTTGCTTGGAGATACATGACTTCCAGAATATCATAATTATTTCTACTGATGACAGTTGAAACATTTGAGCAGATAATGTGCACAAGTTTATACGTATTAAAGTTTTTCAGACAATATTTGATAACAAAGTTCTTTTACTTCATCTTTCCAATAGCAATTCATACAAGCTAAATCTTCTAATCGTTAATCAGGCCAAAGAAAGAAGGTGCAAAATCCATAGAGGTCTCTTTATCTTTTGTTCTGATCATTGATCTTTTTGACAGGCTGGACTTCCTCCCGGTGTTTTAAATGTGGTTTCTGGTTTTGGTCCAACTGCTGGTGCAGCTCTTGCCAGTCATATGGATGTGGATAAGGTAGTCTAAGATCTTTAACATTGCAGTCCTATTAAATGTTAATATGCGTCTTAAGATAGTAATTTTCTTTTAAGGATGTTTAGGATGCAACAAGGAATGTCTTTGGCATTCCATCAAATGTTGAAATTATTAGGGGGAGTACTAGCAATCCAGGACACATATTCTCAATTATCCTGATCTTTGCTTGTATATCTCCTAAACTCTTAATAATTTTAATGCAGCTTGCTTTCACTGGATCAACAAATACTGGAAAAGTTGTTCTTCAATTGGCAGCAAAGAGCAATCTTAAGCCAGTAACTCTGGAACTTGGAGGGAAATCCCCCTTTATTGTATGTGAGGATGCTGATATAGATAAAGCTGTTGAGCTTGCGCACTTTGCTTTGTTCTTTAATCAGGTTTGTCCAAAAAATTGTTCCGACTCCATGATTTGTCTTAAGGAAGCTAGAATTCATTTTATTGATCATTATTTTGGGCGATCTGCAGGGACAATGCTGCTGTGCTGGCTCTCGCACATTTGTACATGAACGTGTATACGATGAGTTTGTAGAGAAAGCAAAAGCACGTGCTTTGAAACGTACTGTTGGTGACCCATTTAAGGGGGGCATTGAACAAGGTCCCCAGGTAAAAATCAGCAACAATTGCTCAAGTGAAAATTGGTTTTGAATCTCAAATCTTATGCATGTTTAACACTGACAAGGAACAATTCAACACTGTTGGTGTATGAAATAAACCAGATTGATATGGAACAATTTGAGAAGATCATGGGGTACATAAGATCTGGTGTTGAAAGTGGAGCTACCCTTGAAACTGGAGGAGAGAGATTTGGCAACAAGGGCTACTATATAAAGCCCACGGTGTTCTCAAATGTTAAGGTACATATATATCTTCTAGTTATGGCATCATTTTAGCACAAAGATTGATATATGGTTACCAATGCAACTAACTTTTAACTTATATCAGGATGACATGTTGATAGCAAAGGATGAGATATTTGGCCCAGTCCAGACCATCCTGAAATTCAAGTGAGAAAAGAACCATTTCTAAACATCTCATTATCAGCCTGCGCTTTTTTCAAGCACTAATGTTTTGGCTGATATCAGGGACCTTGACGAGGTGATACGAAGAGCAAATGCCAGTCACTATGGGCTTGGTGCTGGGGTGGTTACACAGGACTTAGACACTGCTAACACTTTGACACGTGCGCTGCGAGTTGGGACCGTGTGGATAAATTGCTTTGATGTATTTGATGCTGCAATTCCTTTTGGTGGGTACAAGATGAGTGGGCAGGGCCGAGAAAAAGGTATTTACTGTCTTTCAAATTACTTGCAAGTGAAGGCTGTCGTCACTCTTTTGAAGAATCCCGCATGGCTCTAAATTCAACACGCTCCTCTTTCTTTGGCATTATCAAAAATAAAGCGAATAAGGCTGTGATTGCAATCTATGTTTAGTTTAAGTGAGCTTTCCAATAATTTTTTTTTTCCCCTTTTTTCGGGGTTTTTTGTTTTTGTTTTTGTTTTTCCTTCCTTCCTTTTAAGTTTACTGACGATGTATCGGACTGATGAACCAAACAAAAAGAATTAATTCCCAAATCCTTCTATGTTCTATCTGTTGTGTCCATATATACCCTAATACCCACTTCTGGGACAATGATAAAGAAGATGCATATTATGTGTCTCTCCTCCACTGAAGGCCCATCGGGCCTATAGCTTAGGGAATGGAAGTTGTACTTGTCCGCTTTCTAGCCCTTGCATCCTCTCTTTTTGAACTAGCCGATATTTCCTGTAAATTGGACCCTGGGGAAGAACTTTGTACCAAAGAATATCAAGGCCTGATGCTGCTGGTTGTTAGCACAATTGTCAACTTATTGTGGTCCTGAATGGAATAATCTTAAGCCCGGATAGTTCCTTCCTGTTGGCTACGACAAGTAGCATGCAATTAGATTGCTATATCAATGGACCAGGGCTGTATTTGAGCCGAGCCAAACTTGAGACTGTTGGAATTCGGCTCGAATACTTCACTTGGAAGCTCGAGTTGAGCTTTTAAATTATGTTCGAACTCAGCTAAGTTAATAAGCCGAGCCTCCAGTCGAGCTAAATTTTAATAATATTTTACTTAAATATAAGCTTTAAAAGCTTAAAGCTGGCCAAAGTAGATTTAAGTTGTAACTCAAATATGACGAAATTTATTTATTTCATCTGTACTTAATGCGTGATGGCTTTTGCATAAGGAAGGGAGGGGAAAGAGACCCAATAAACACCTCCAAATCAGTGAATACAATACCGAAAGTAAAAACTACAAATAAAACCGTAAATAGATCTAAAAAGATCTGGTCCATAGTTCCTTGATCAAAATGCCAAGGAAAATGCCGCTACGATGGCGTATGTGATGCAATATGAAGATTGGACTGCAAAAACAAGGGTGCAATGATGGTGATTACGGTGAGGCGATCAATGAAAATCACTTTTCTTGCATTTATGGATAAATGAGCATGCTATGCAACAATTCCGAACAAAATGGATAATCATTCTCGCTTTATTTAGTAAGGAGGTAGGGATGGGCTTCGTATGAAAAAATTGGAGTAAACAACCACCGGAAGAGGTGGTGCGTGTGCCGCACGCGCCAATGGAGAAAGCAACTCATGGGCCCCATGCACTGATGGAGAGATTTGCTGGCGGCGGCTTGTGATGAATTTGGGAGGCCGGAGAGTGGAGTGTAAAGAAACAGTTCTCCTATCAAATTGTTTGTTAATCTCGTATTAATTAAAAAAATTTGGTACATCATGATATTTTATGGTAGTATGCTATAGTAAATCCCATGCAGTCACTATAAAAATGGTGATCAATGTCAATTGGATTGAATGCCTCTCATTGTGAGGGTTCTCGTATTATATAGAAAATAAATCAGTTAGTTACAATGCTGAATATCAGCAATTACACGATTCTCGGAAATCAAATATCAAATAAGATAACTATCACCAACCTATAATTACAGAATATCTACAACTATAATCAAGGCTAAATATATGCTAACAAATCAAGACTAAATATATGCTAACATCCCCCCTCAAATTGATGCTGGTTGATCAAGAAGCATCAATTTGCCCACAAGAAACTGATGGCGCTGGCGTGTCAAGGCCTTAGTGAAGACGTCAGCGATCTGGAGATTAGTAGAAACATGAGGAAGAGATATAACACAAGTGTCCACGGCTTCTCGAATAGAATGACAGTCTACTTCAATATGCTTGGTACGCTCATGGTAAACAGGATTAGCAGCGATTTGAATGGCACTAGTATTATCAGCATGAAGAGGAGTAGAATCAGTTTGAGGAAAACCAAGTTCAGCCAGAAGCCCACGAAGCCAAACGATCTCAGAACAAGCAGTAGACATTGCCCGGTATTCGGATTCAGTAGAGGATTTAGAAACGCGAGCTTGTTTCTTACTCTTCCTAGAGATCAAAGAATCACCAAGAAACATACACCAACCTGTGACAGACCTCCTAGTATCAGGACATCCGGCTCAATCAGCATCACTATATGCAACAAGACGAAGCGGAGAGTTAGTCGGAAAGAACAACCCACGACCAAGTGATCCCCGAAGATATTTGATAATGCGGCGAACAGCAGCTAAATGAAGATGGCGTGGAGTTTGCATAAACTGGCTAATCTGCTGAACAACAAAGGAAATATCAGGCCGAGTAATAGTCAAATAGTTCAAGCTTCCTACCAACTGTCGGAACATAGTGGGATCAGCAAGAAGATCACCCTCCTCACTTCGATATTTCACATTGACTTCCATAGGTGTATCCATCGAAGGCGAATCCTGAAGACCCGCTAGCCCAATCAAATCCTGGGTATATTTGCGCTGATTCAAAAATATACCTGAAGAATCCGTGTGTACTTCCAAACCCAAAAAATACTTAAGAGAACCAAGATCTTTCATATGAAAAGAAGCCTGAAGATTCTGCTTGAGCTGGCCAATCAAGGTGGAGTCAGTGCCAGTAATGACAATATCATCTACATATACCAGTAAGATAACAAGACCAGTCGGAGTCTTGCACAGAAACAAAGAAGAGTCATACTGGCTTTGAACAAAAGATAGGCGAAGCAAAGTAGACTTGAATTTTTTAAATCATGCCCGGGGAGCTTGTTTTAAGCCATAGAGGGACCGCTTTAACTTACACACAGCGGAAGATGGAGAAGAAAATAAGCCCGGAGGAGGACTCATGTAAATGTCCTCTTTGAGATCACCATGAAGAAAAGCATTTTTTACATCCATCTGGTGAAGGGGCCAGCCTTGGGAGGCGGCAATAGAAATAATAGTACGCACTGTAGTCATCTTTGCCACCGGAGCAAATGTCTCCTCATAATCCACTCCATATTCTTGCCGATTCCCAAGAGCAACTAAACGCGCCTTATACCTGTCCAGATTCCCATCAGAACGGAGCTTAACTGAGAACACCCATTTACAACCAATAGCTTTAACAGTAGAGGGGCAAGGAACCACATCCCATGTATGATTATCCTGGAGAGCCTGGAGTTCCTCATCCACTGCCTTTCGCCAACACTCATGTTTAACAGCCTCTGAAAAGCATGTAGGAATGGAAATAGACGACAAAATAGCATTAAAGGAAGTGTCGTAATCACCATACCGCTCAGGAGGACGTACGACCCGGGTAGATCGTTGAGGGACAGGCTCAGGAGTCATGGAAGAACTGATTGGATCTGTCTCGGATGTCATTTCACTCTCAGGAGAAGTTGTCGGAGTAGTTTCAGATGCAGGATCGGGCTCAGGAAGGGGCAAAGTTGGTCGACGTCGAGTATACACAAGTCCCGGTTTGAACCGGTCAGAAAGTGGTGGCAAATCATCAAAACAAGGTAGAATACTAATCTCAGGCAACGACTCAACAAGTGTAGGAAAGAAATATTGATTTTCAAATAAAACAACATTTCGGGATATACGAAATTTGTTAGCACAAGAATCATAGCAAATATAACCTTTGTGAGAAAGACTGTAACCCATAAAGGCACATTTAACAGACTGAGCCGAGAGTTTGTTACGTTCATGAGGAGGCAAGTGAACAAAGCAAACACATCCAAAAGTATGCAGATTAATATAGCTAGGATGCTGATGGTACAAACGATAATACGGAGAATCAAAATTCAATACCTGAGAAGATAGTCTATTGATTAAATAAACTGCAGTAGATAATGCCTCAACCCAGAATTTAGAAGGGACAGATGATTCAAGCAATAAAGTGCGAACAACATCTAATAGGTGTCGGTTCTTTCGTTCCGCCACCCCATTTTGCTGAGGAGTATAAGGACAAGAACGCTGAGAGATAATTCCTTTTTGATGTAAGAAATCATGAAACTCATGGGACATGTATTCTCCACCAGAATCAGATCTCAACAATTTAATACATGTAGAAAATTGATTCTCAATATATGCAACAAAGTTCTGAAAAACCGATAGGACCTCAGATTTGGCCCGAAGAAAATAGACCCAAGTATACCGACTGAAATCATCAATGAATGTCACAAAATATTTATATCGAGCATGAGAAATTATAGGAGAAATACCCCACACATCACTATGCACAATATCAAAGCATTTAGCAGCACGACTACCATGAGAAGGAAATGAAAGGGTCTTACTCTTACCAAGTTTGCATACAGAGCAATCAAAAGACAACAGTTTAGAAACATGTTCTTTATTGCCAATCAAACCAGAATTGAACAGATGAGACGAAATAACAGAGTTAGGATGACCCAAACGTTTGTGCCATACTTCACTCGGATTATTAATGGTCATACAAGCCAAAGATAAATTACGAGGAATAGAAAAATGTAGTGGAAAGAGTCTGCCAACTTTAGGCCCCTTCGCGAGTATCTTCCCCGACACCTGATCCTGCACACGACAACCATCACGAGAAAAATGGACATCACAGTTTTTTTCAACTAATAGGCCAACTGAAATAAGATTATTAGACAGTCCAGGAGAGACATAAACATCTTGGAATGAATGATTAATATCCCATATTTCCTGAATAGCTAAATGACTCCCATTAGCTACCTGAATTTGGGAGGAACCATGATATGGACGTACATTGCACAACGCATCAGATGATTTGGTCATATGATTGGATGCAGCAGAATCAATAAGCCAAGACTGATGTGAATTATTACCTTGAAGTCCTAAGGCGGAAAATGCTGACATAATCATCTGCTGGACCATCTCAGGGGTAAGACTAGAAGATCCGGCTGTAGAAGAAGTTGAGGACATCCCTGAAGCAGAAGAAGTGTGCACTGTAGCCTGATAAGCAGTAGCATGACGTGGTGGAGGCCGAGTGGGACATTCTTTGATAAAATGACCTGGTTTCTTACAGTAGTTGCAAACTTTCTTTGCACAATTGGCGGCAATATGACCAAACCCCTTGCAACCGTAACACTGGACCTGTCGCATATCCTTACCTTTCCCTCTCCCGTAGGCTGCGTAGGCAACTGGATTCGGGTTGGCATCTTGTTGAAACGCAGTCTGCGTGTGAAGACGCTGCTCTTCACGAAGTAATTCTCCAAAGCAAACATCCAAAGATGGTGAAGGTTCCCGGTTCATTAAATTTGAGCGACTAACCTCAAATTCAGGGCGCAATTTCATCAGAAATTGATCTCTCTTGCTCTGCTCATGAACAGCCTGAACAACAGGAATAGAGGCAGCAGGCACCTTGGCATAAACCACATCAGAAAATTCTCCCCATAAATTCATAAAACCAGAAAAATACTCTTGAATTGAGAGATTGCCTTGAGTGAAATTAGCAATTTCATATTCCAACTGAAATCGACGTGCGGAATTATCTTGGTGATAAACCTTAAGCAAGTACTCTCACATAGTCTTTGCAGTCTTATATGCCCTTAAATTAAGCACAATAAGAGGATCAACAGATCCTAAAATCCAGGACATTACACGGGCATCCTTGACCTTCCACTTGGCCAACTCTTTGGGCTCCGTAGGTTCGGGATCACTGCCATCAATTTGACCCCATAATTCTTTTCCCATAACAAATAAACGAAACTGGAATTCCCAAGCAGAGTAATTTTTTCCAGTAAAACGGACCCCAAAAGAATCACTAGACGACATGATGAAATCCAATCAAAGTGAATAAATAAATTCTGATTTACCCGTCTCTATAACACGTGTCAATAGCCTGCTCTCCAACCTCCAAGAAATATTAGTCAAATACTCTCCTGATCAGAACCAGGACCACACGAGCCCACCACACGGCCAAACCACACCAGAAGACTCTACGTCCAGAACCGCACCAGAACCGCACCAGCCCACTCTCACCGCACCAGCTCAGAACTCACCACGTCCACACCGCACGGAAATATCAGCCCAGAACCGCACCGACCCAAAACTCTCCACGCTCCTCTCGGCAGAACCTCTGAACCACCGAGCAGCACACCCGAATCGCCCAGCACGAGCACACCGGAATCGCACGAAGGCGCCGGACCGGAAACCACACCAAACAGAAGCCGAACAGAACACACCAGGATGATCTCAGAACCGCACCACGCAGCCCAGATCAAAAACTCACCAACCAGACTCAAACCACCCCACCGAACCACCGAACAGGAATCACCAGAGGATGCTGACAGCCCAGGACCACCGAACAGCACCTAATTCACACAAAGGTACGTAACCCAAAACCCTCCGTCGCTACCCTTGGAGAACACGAGAAAAAAAAAACTTTGAACCCTAATTTAGCTCTGATACCATGTCAATTGGATTGAATGCCTCTCATTGTGAGGGTTCTCGTATTATATAGAAAATAAATCAGTTAGTTACAATGCTGAATATCAGCAATTACACGATTCTCGGAAATCAAATATCAAATAAGATAACTATCACCAACCTATAATTACAGAATATCTACAACTATAATCAAGGCTAAATATATGCTAACAAATCAAGACTAAATATATGCTAACAATCAAGAGTTCCAATCTTATTTTTGACATATTAAAGAGGATTGAAAATGTAATACAAAGTAGATCTCGAGTGTGAAAGTGCTATTTATAAAAAGTCATCTTTGATGATTTTTGTAAGGACAAGGGATAGCTCTTCCTTTTTTGGACTCCTAATCGAGGGGAAGGATCTAAAAGGCAAAAACGCATAAACACTTTTGCTGTAACATTTCTTGAAATTGAATTTTAGGATGAACTTATTTGGTAATTGTTTGTTAAAACCCTTAATTGAAGTAGGGCCAAGTAAAAAGAGCACTTTGTGAGAGGGGGAAGAAAAAACAAAAGAACTAATTAGATACCGAGATCATTTAAATGGGACGAAAACTCTTAATAATTTTGTTGTTTAGATTATTAATAATTCAAATAATAAATATAAGAAAATTTTATAGAATTCACTTATCCAAACAAAAAGATGAATCGTCCGAAATTTACTCAAATGTGTAAATTTTAATATTTATTGTCTACGTTACTCAAAATCCGAATCTATTTTAATGTCCCCTTTCAATTGTCGCATTCATAGCATATCGCACTATAAATTTAATTGGATGTCCCATTATTAATTTATTGTGGTGTTGCGTCTGAAGGGCCGTCAATTCCGTGGACTTTTCGTGGGCATGTCAACCATTGATTAATTTATTGTGGCTGTTTTTCTTTGGCAATAACGTACTATATATGATCATACAACATGTCGACAACGATCCAAAAGTTTTAGTATTTTTCATTATTGTTACGGTGTAAAGGGTTAATGGTTATTTAATAATTTTAGGGGTTTAGGATTTATTTTATTTATTTATTCTCAATTTTGAATGCTCCAATGGTCTAACAATTTTCCAACTGAAATGAGAAGATCTCATTTGATTGAACATTTCGTTACAAGTTGATGGTGACAAAATTACCGAATATTCACATTCTTTATTCATTTTCAAGATAGTATAATTAGAGGTAATGCTACAAAAAAGACTTATGGACATTCTCTTTGAATCTTTTAAAAATTGATGTAATTTTTAAAATTGTTGATTGATCAAAAATTCAATAATGATCTATTACACATCTAATAATGATTTTAAAAGTCACATTAATTTTAAAAAAAAAACTCAAATAAAATATTGGTCATTCTTTTAACGTTACTAGTAGTCCTTTGATTTTGGGCAAGGGATGTTTGAATCATAATTGATGTAGATAGAAAATAAGTTGTGGGCCCAAGGTCTCATGTACATCTCCTCTCTTCGATCTCTCAAAGAATTCTCTCTTCCTTGTTTCTCTCACTGAGGCAAAAATACTGACTTGAATGTCGGAGGCTCCCCTACCGGCCATGAGCGACGCCACTCTGGCGGTTCTCTTTCTTGTTTTGCAGGTCGTCTGTCGACAAGTCCGTTCATTCAAAAATCTGCTTTTGCAATAATCTTGGACTAAAAATCATATATATAGGCTAATATTGGTTGGATGTAATAAGCATTTAATTTAGATCAAATGCAACTTTTTTAAGAGATTTGTTTCATGGATTTAATGATAGCTCGGGCATGGTCAATTTACATGGTCTATAAACGTACGTTTCTATGTATATTCAGCAATACACGCCGACGATGATCAAACTCAGAACTAGTTTGAGGAGAGAAGGGCATTTGAATGTGAAAATGCATTTAGTGTTATTCACTTCCTCGATCTTTTGTGGAGAAAAAAATTGTAAAAAATAAATAAATAAAAACCCAAAATCCTATTAATTACTTGCACTCCGGTGGTAGGATTTTAAACCTAGATGGATCTTTACAATATGAGTAAAACATTAGCTTCCTTCTTGCCCAGTCCATTGCCTCCATCTGCTGCTTTGATAGCCTAACAAACTCTTGTCCCTCAAGCGGATCGGAGCTAGAAACACCAGCTTTAGTAGAACACGAAGAAACCGACCCTTTTGGATTCCATACGCAGCCGCTCATTTCCATGTCTGCAAACGAAGCTACAAATGGAGCATATTTGTAATTAACTGGGTATTTTCCTCCATGAGTTGCCCATTGTGACCCATCCCAAATTGTTGCGTAAACTGACATAGGTTTTGACGGATAAACAGATGGGAAGGCGCTGTTCCGAGGAAACTCTCTTACAGGTATATTGTCCACTAGAAACCTGCGTTATTAGGTCCATGCCCACTTTCAGAATTGGAAAGAAAAACGGTCTTTAGCGACGACCAAAAGCTGTCGCTAATGACTATTAGCGACCACTTTTGGTCGCAGATATCCTGTCGGTAAAGACTCCCGTGAGACGACTTGTGTCAATGTGTGTGAACTTTGTTTGTCTTACACTGTGTGATGGTTGTTCCAGATGATGCTGTATTGATGATGCTGTTCTGTTGGGTCAAACCAGAGATAGAATTTCTCTTCTCTTCCAGTGCTTACGCTTCCATTAGCGTATATGTTTGTTTGGAGGACCCAGTCGTTTCTTTTATCATGACCAAGCAGCTCGATGTCAATCTCATCATGGGTATGAGGGAAAATATCTGCATTTGACAGCTGCAAAATTCGCCTTTGTTTTTTGTTCAAATGCATGGATTTAATTAATTTGGACTATATGTTAAAAGAGAGCTTACATAGAATGCTACTACAACTCCAGATGAGAGACTGGACGGCAGCTTAATTGCAGCACTGAAGAATCCATAATAATATTTGTTTTTCGAGACCAATCCGGATCCTGAACAACAGGACATGAAGTAATTAAATTCTGAAAATACAACGCTGATTTATATCATGTCAACAGAAGCCATCATTGTGAAAGATCAGTTTACCTGCGGATTTGTCGAGAACAAGATTGGCCACGGAGCCATTACTGGTGATCTGGACATTTGAGCCTCCAAAGAAGTTGGAAAAGCCTTGATCAATTGAGACACGAGGAAAGTAGTCTGTTAAATGGGTAACGGGTGGAGGCGTGTAATATCTATTACGTGAAGAAACCACTGCGGTCATGCAGCAGAAGATCAAGAGGCCTGAGACGAGTAATCTTTCTTGCAAAAATGCCATGCTGCATTAGATAGATGAAGGAAAAGATGAACAAGTTGGATATTTATTGGGAATTTGAGAGGTTCATGATCTTGCTTGGTTGTTAATAGCTGGCTACCTCTTTCCTAGTATCTCTTTCGGTAGTCACTTTGGATCTTAACGACAATGATCAAAACACAATCATGTGGGGGTGATTCTGAGAAGTATGGCAGGGCTTGTGGGGCTGCCTGATAGTTAGGGGCATGAAATGACAATTGCGTATTCAATGGGCTGTATTTCCTGCAACGCCATTTAAACATGTCACCTTCTAGTACTAAGTGTGGTCCATAAGCTACGTGGGCTACCCTCAATCTTATTGTCCTAGTTTCGTGTTGAGTTCGCTAGTCTATCTTATTAAAAATTATGGTTTAAAATTCTTTTCAATTTTATTTTGAATTTATATCGAATTTATGAATAATCTCAAATTGACTGTCCAACTACGTATTACCATTTTTTTAAAAAAAAGGAAAGCGAAAGCTTTTTTGTCTGTATGGGCTCAAGGCCTATGCCCAAATATTGCTGGCTGCGTCACCATTGCTGTATGGGAATTGAAAGAGGCATATATATATATATATATATATATATATATATATATAGAACTTTAATTTGATTGAAATGGACGCGCGGTGAAACACCTGAATATGACAAATAGTATTAGAGACTGTTTTTTGATGTATATATGTATATATGAACATACAAAAAGGCTGGTGCATGCTGACCAGAAAATGTCTATTAATTACTTTTTTAGCCTAGTGGCCAAATTGCCAGTAGTTTTATAGCTGGCTCTGAGAGATTAACTTTTGATAAGACTGCTCATAATGGTGACATATATTGGCACCATCTGCATGCCCACATTCTGCATAGTAGATGATTTTGATTTTTGAAGATCTGGGCCAGCCTGTCAGGAGTTTTTGCTGATGGCATGGGAAGATTGGTAGCTACTAGCTTAGCTAGAATGAGATCAATACATAACTTCCTGCACCCAAAACACAACGTCACCAGGGAAGCTGCAGAAAAGGTGCCCGCAAAACAGGAATTGGATACGTTCTTAATTTCTTTACGCAAACTCTCTCCCGTAATTGGAATTCTTTTAGGCATACTAGCTTTCAATTTCCACCTTTCCAAAAACCTAAAGACACCTTGTGACATGGTGTTATGGTCTGGTAATACAGTTTTAATATATTGCACGTTTTGATAGTCATTAGTTGTTTCAAAAATTTACGCTAAAAAAAACATTATGAATTCAATCATTTAATTAATATTCTAACATATATCTAGAATTGACCGTAAAACCCGGCTAACAAAACCGTAAGTTAATGGTTGTAGGTTTTCTTGTGGGCAGATAATTCTTCTAATTACATTTTGTTTTTGGGTAAGTGATATCACTCTAGCCTTGTTTCAAGATTTGAGACCAAATTAATTAAATCTTAATCCCAATTATATTGAAAGTCATTATAAATTCGATCTCATCAAGTAATCAGGTTCTCCGCGTATATTATTTCCTATCATTCTATACTATCTAAAACCATTCCCTTTGTTGTCCTTGTCTCTCTAATTTATTTATATATCCACTTCTGGCATGTTATTTTTAACCCTCCTCTTTTGTCTTTTCACTCTCTCAACCTCAATTAAATCATTATGATAAAAAATATTGGATTAAGCATTTGAACTAAAAATTTAATATCATGTTAACTCACCACTTATCTTTTTTATTATAATTTATTAAAATATTAATCAAATGATTAAATCAATTATTTCCTATCAGTTTAAACTTTTGTTATAAGTGGTAATTTAATATAGTATCAGAGCAAAGGTCCTAAATTTGAACATTGTCTTCATTTTTTACCTCCTATTTTGATTAAATTTTTACGTGTTGAATCTCATTTATTAAGGAAAAGTTTGAACCCACATGTGAGAGAGAGTATTAAAATATTAATTAAATTATTAAATCAATAATTTAATATCCGCAATTTATCACCATTCATCCATCTTAACACTCTTATTTCTAATTACCCTCATTTTATAAATATGTTTTGGGATTTGATTCATACACAACACCATCACAACAACCACACAACAACCCCTCACATGAGAGTGGGTCCCAGTGTGTGGGGTCCACCCTCATGTGAAGGGTTGTTGTGTGATTGTTGTGTTGGTGTTGTAAATTTAACATTTTCCATATGTTTTATTCCTTGAAGTGGGACGCCTTACCAATGTTATATTGGGCTTCATGGTGCGGAAGTTATTGGGCCGCTTTTGGCCTCTTCCATTTTTCCAGACTGGTCCGTCGCTAGCTTCCTGTCATTGGGCCGCTATTGTGATTTGAAATGGTGCTATTCTGGTGGCCCAAAACTTGGCCCATTAGGCTGCCTTTTGTAGCTCCTTGTTACCCATTCCTATCTCCTTCTTCACCCTTTATTTCCTTCCTATCGAATAGAACTAGTTGAGAAGGCACGCTTTCTTGTGCTTAATAAGAATAAACGAAGTTCGTTATAATATATAACATTAAAAATTTAATACCATATAGAAAAAAATATTTATAACATAAAGTTAATATCTAAGGGCATGTTTGGGTAACACATTTTATTATTTTTTAAATACATGTTTGGGTTGTTTTGCTAAATTTAAATTCTACTAAAGTTTTATTCAACTTTTATTCAATGTTCTCTCTAATTTTTTAAACCATCCAAACATAATTTTAAAAAATAAACTTTTTCAGTATTTACAATTTTGAATATAGTAACGAATAATATAATATAATTTGAAAAAAATCATGTTGGTGCTACAATAATAACGAGCAAGAAAACAAGCATGAAACATCCAAAATTAGACTCCACTCATTGGCTCTTGTGGTATTTCTTTAAGAGTGTCTTGTCCTCCTACGCCACAGTAAAGTGGAGTTGTTGAGTGCAAGCATTGTCATATGCTTACAACGATAAAAGCACTGAAGAAACCCAACATTTACACCCACTAAAGGATTTGGATTAATTAGGTCCATATTTAATTTTAAGCCTTCTTCTTCTTCATGAAAAAACTTAATATTTAATTTAGACAATTGAAAAAAGTTACAAAGGACAAAGGATAAATTAAGCCTTTTTTACTTTTCTTAAAATTTGCCACAACACACGTCATTGCAATGTAATATTAAAAAAAAAAAATTGATTATATGAGAATGAAATGTAAAAACAATCACTATAAAGTTAAAAACAGCTTTCTATTAATTAAAATACTTGGATAATTATAAGATATAGTTAATTACTGTGATGCAGTGGATAAGTCAAGTGACTCAAGTGACAACACAATCTACTCACATCTTCGTACAAGCTGGACTTTGTCATAATATTTTGACCACTTGATGACATCAAGCTCTGAATTTATCTCAATAATACAACTTTTATTTTATTTTTATACAATTTTTAAAACAAAGAAAGTTCCTGCTAATAATTCCACGTGTTATCTCGCGGTCGATGTCGGCTACCTCTCTTCACGTACTATCAACCTGCACGAGCCCCTCCCATACTTCTCGCGATACGTGTCGCTCTCTTATCGATTCATGCTGGATTTCGAAACTAGCTACGAAGCCGCCTTTCCACCATCTACTTGTCATGCGCGTGTTTTCAGCCACGTGTCCCTCAATCAAAGTCCAATCCACTACTGTACACTGCCGTCACATCTTACGCACCCACCAAGATCATCTCATCTTCTGACGCGTGTTCTCTTCGTATCCCTTCCTCTATATATATATATATACACACCAACAGCCATATATAAAGACTATCTAGGATCTTAAGAATAAGAACCCACCAAACAAACGGATCGAAATCCGAAATCCAAATACCAAAAGCCAGAAAAAAAATTCCAAGTACTCTCTTTTTGTATTATCTCTTTGGTCGATGATCCATATATCTAACAGGTCGGTTCGCCGGATTCTGACGTTTTCGGCGGTTCATCCGTGCGAGGCTATCGCTCCAGCGACGCTCCTCAACTCCTTAATCAATCTCGCGCACGCTATTTCCGATTGCAAAACCAAAAACTTCGCCAGCAACAAGCGAAATGCGCGCGAGTCGGTTCGCCAAATTGGATTCCTCCGAGTTTTTCTGGAGGAGCTCCGAAAGGCGAGTCCGAATCTTCCGGATTCGGTGGTGCTGGGTCTCTCGGAGGTCCACCTGACCTTCCAGAAGATTCGGTACCTGTTGGAAGACTGTACCCGCGAAGGCGCTCGGCTATGGATGCTAATGAACTCGGAGCGCGTGGCGGACCACTTTCGGATCCTGGCCCGAGCGATCTCAACGGCTCTGGATGTCATTCCACTGGGTGCAATCGAGGTCTCGGAGGAAGTTAAGGAATACGTTGAATTGGCAACGAGGCAAGCCCGAAAAGCAAGGTTCGAGGTTGAACCGGCCGATAAGGCCGCCATGAAACGTGTTATCTCGGTTCTGAGTTTATTCGAAAATGGGATTGTTCCGGATCGGAGAGACTTGAATCAGGTTCTCGATTATCTGGGAATCGGAAGCTGGAGCAAGTGTAACAATGAGGTTAAGTTCTTGGACTCGGAAATCACATTGGAGTGGCTAAAGGACGAAAAGCGAGGGGTGGGGATTCTCGGCAGTCTAATGGGGTTCATGACCTATTGCCGGTGCGTGTTGTACGACGTCGTCGACGGCGAACAATCCGATATCGGCAGAAGAAAAAGCAGCACTGAGGTGGGACTGCTGAGTTGCCTCAACCCGGACGATTTTCGGTGTCCGATCTCTCTCGAGTTCATGACCGATCCGGTGACGGTATCGACGGGGCACACCTACGATCGTTCTTCGATTATGAAATGGTTCAGAGCGGGGAACAAGACCTGTCCCAAGACGGGTCAAAAGCTACCCAATACAGAGTTGGTTCCGAATTTGGCACTGTGTAAGCTGATTGAGCAACACTGTTCCGAAAATGGGATATCGGTTTCCAATTCGGGTCGCAGGAATCGGACTGCTTCAGTTTCGGTGGAGACTTTGGCCTCCGAAAGAGCTATGAACATGGTGGCCGCTTTCCTCGCTGGGATGCTTGAAGAAAACAACAACAGCGACAGGGCTGCGCACGAGGTCCGGGTTCTTTCGAAGAGGAGCGTTTTGAACCGGTCTTGTTTAATGGAAGCCGGTATTGTTCCTCGTTTGTTAAGGTTGTTGCCTTGTTCTTCGGTCCAGGAGAACGCTATGGCGGCTCTTTTGAACCTCTCGAAGCATCCGAAAAGCAAAGCTGCGATCGTCGAGAATGGGGGATTGGAACTGATTGTTGGTGTGCTAAACAAGGGATTAAGCCTACATGCTAGGCAGCACGCTGCCGGTGCGCTTTTCTACCTCGCTTCGATCGAGGAGTACCGGGAATTGGTCGGTGAAATCCCAGAGGCCATTCCGGGTTTGATAGAGCTGATTGGGAAGGGTCCCGATCGTGGGAAAAAGAACGCGTTAGTTTCCATCTTCACGCTTCTTATGCACCATGGGAATCACTCTAAGGTGCTTGCAGCTGGGGCAGTGCCTGCGCTGGTTAATCTTTTGGAGTCTGGTACTGATATAGAAGAATTTAAGGTTGATTCTCTGGCAATACTAGCAGCTCTGGCGGAGAAACCCGATGGAACTGTCGCGATTCTGCGTTGTCGCAGAGCTTTGCATTGGGTTGTGGAGGTTCTCGAGTCCTCTGTTGCTTCAAGGGCGGGGAAGGAGCACTGTGTGTCTTTGTTGCTGGCTCTATGCATGAACGGCGGGGCAGAGGTGGTTGCTCCTTTGGTGGAGAGCTCCTCTCTCATGAGATCATTGTATAATTTGTATTCCTTACTCGGCCAAGAAGGCTCGTCTCGAGCAAGCAAGAAGGCCAGTGCTCTCATCAGGGTTCTCCACGAGTTTTTTGAAAGGAGACCCTCTGGCTCAGCCAGTCCCATTCTTCCACGAGAACGATTTGTTCACGTATGGTAACCCAATTTTATTATTATTATTTTAAATTACCAAAAGAAAACCCAATTTTTTTCGGGTATTCTTTCATCATTCTTTTTAGGCACACCAGTAAGTGTAGATACATACATCCTCTGTAGATATGATTGCTTTTCTTTCAAGCTTGATTCTGTGGTATTAGCTCGGTTTTTTAAAGGGCTAATAACTATATTATGAGCTTCTGTTTTTGCAATGAAGCTTTGTACGAAAGTAATGCTGTATTGGTGTTCTTTTTCAAGATTAACAGCAATAAAATTGTGTTACAGTTCTGTAAACATTATCCAGTATTTGTTTCAATCTTCAGGCTTTGCGTGTGTCTGGAAAATTATATGAATCACTAAAGAAGAAACAAAAAACGTCAAACACATTTGAAAGCAAAACTATAATGTAGGACAAGATGCAAGTGGCTTGACTTGCTTGGAGATATCGAGTGCCTCTTCAAGTCTTGAAACCACTTGCTCTATTGATGGTCTTTGCTGCTTAATCCCTGTGCACGACAATGCTAACTTCAGTATGAGGGCAAAGGCTTCCGCGGGGTACTCCCCATCAAGTTTGGGGTCAACAAATTCTCTTATATCACCACCTCTTGTGAGGGACTTAGCCTGAGAACCATAGACATGCATATATATGGGGTAGTTAATTGGTTGGAAAAGCAAAGCCAAGGATTTTAAGTGTCATGAGCAAGATTGGTTTGTCATCTATGACAATTTAGGAGACCAAACAGAGACCATTGAATCTAAAAGAAGTGTAGTTTCTCACCATTTTATTTAGAGGCATTGGTCTATTTAAATTAATGACCCTCTGCCCTGAGAGAAGCTGCAGTAGCACTATCCCAAAACTGTAAACATCACCTGAAGCATTTACATGGCGGTTGTTACGGTATTCAGGATCAACATAACCGAATGTCCCTCTCACTTCTGAGCTCACATGGGACTGATCCACTTCCATAACTTTGGATAATCCAAAGTCTCAGAGTTTTGCTTCAAAGTTAGCATTGATGAGGATGTTCGCTGGCTGCCAATGCAGCATATGACGAGAAGATTAATGGAAATGAGTGGAAATTTAAGTGAAATAAGGAAGTGGAGAAACCTACCTTGATATCACGGTGAACAATGCAGCCTTCTGCGTAAGTGTGGAGAAACCAGAGGCCCCTAGCACTACCAATTGCAATCTCAATTCTTTGCATCCATGAGAGAACTTTAGCTTTACCTGTTGTTCATCAGTTTATAGGTATTGAAACTAGTAAGGGAAAAAAAAAAGGTTTTATTAATTGAATTAGGCGAGGTACCAAACAGCCAGTCTGAGAGGTTCCCATTGTGGCACAGCTCATAAACGAGGAAACATTCATCTTCATTCTCACAGCAGCCGAGCAATACTACAAGGTTTGGATGTCTGACATAAGAAAGACTCGTGACTTCCCTTACAAATGTCTCTACATGTTCGTCGTTGATTATATGCTTGACTGCAACATGCTGGCCATTTGAGAGAATGCCTTTGTATACCTTTCCTGGTAAAGAATAGAGTGACATCAAAATCCACCCTTAACGCTTGCTTGCATTTGCACCATGGCCATCTTAACACAAACAAGTTGGCATTCAATCAAAGTAAGGTCTTTTTCATTTCATGGTTATTCTCTTTCCTTATCAATATTTCAAGATGAATTATATCTCTCCAGCTTTTCGTTAAGGCTTGCAATACAGATTTCATGAATTCTTTTGGATCTTTCAATTGGCACTGAAACTTATTAAAGATGCAGCACTCTCATGCTGTCATGTCATTATATGATGATTGAATATGCATGTGGGACATGCACCACGGATGCATGCACGCATACACACCACACACAAAATCAGCACCATGTCTCATCGTTAACCGACTCTAGACACTGTAGAACTTCTTATCAGGTTCTCTTCTCTGCCCAATATTTATGTTCTCCTCAGTCTGTTAAGGTTTCAATCTTCCCATATAACGTTTTCTTTCCAAACATGCCTGGTCAGTACGCAGTTTAACATGATGAATAAAGAAGAGAGACGTAGATACAGAAAGCACAGTAACTTCTCACCAGCTATGCCTTGGCCAATTAAATTTGATGCACTTAGATCGTTTGTTGCTGAATAAATTTCCTTAACTGGTAACTCAAGACAGGTGGATTCCTTGGAGAGTGGATCATTTGATGCTGTCAAGTAAAGCAAGAAGGTGAATACTTATCTAGTAAAGAAAAAACATAAATGCAAGAAAGTGAACAATTCGCCAATGTCATACATTTCAGGTGACTGTTACAGATTTTCATCGAGCTTTGAGATCTACCACCTTTTCCAGTTGGGAAACTTTCTTTTGTCCTCAATCTAAACAAGAGGCATATTGCTATGATAACTATTACTGCAATTCCCACTATGCCAATAATTAGAATTGGTAGACCTGTTTATCATTAGGAAAATGATTCCATATTAATGAACCTCAGAAAACTCAAAATTAAGCAGGGCACTGTTGACTTTTGTAAATGAAAAGTCACCTGTGCTGGACTTGAAATCATCACTAGATGTGCCTCCCTCTTCATCTGCAAAGGAAAATGGAAGAGATCAGGCAGAGTTGAGCAAGAAGGGTAAGAATACAATAAGAGGAAGGAAATGGAATTTGGTTGCATGAATAAATTGACAAAGAAAACATTCAGTACTTCACCTAAGGAAAGGTGACCCTGCCGTCCAAGGCAGTCATAAACTGCGCGGACCCATTTCTCATCATCAATCCTACTGCTTGTTAATGTTACCAATACTGCAAACCTGCAAACATTGGCTTCAACCTTCATCAAATTTCTTCCATTATCTGATGCTGTACCTATCTCTTCCCACCTTCTAAAACATTCACTGCAAGCCTGACCTGATGTTCCATCTAAACCCAAAAGTCCACAGTCTTCGCCTAAATTTTTCATCCTATTTCCTAACTTACCAATAACATCTGTGACAGTGTAGTCAGAGCAGCCGCCAGCTCCACCTCCACTGGTTAACTTTTCAATGCCACAGGCCGAAATGTTTTCATCTATACTCTTCTTTGAAGTCAGGCAGTTTCTCTGTTCTGTGGGATTCAAGTATATCTGTCCGGTTTTGTTGGCTAGCCGCCCTAATCCATGTAGGTACTCATCAAAAACTACCCCGCAACAGCTGTTGATGAACCCACCCCAATTGCTCGCTTCACAGCTTGAGCTGTTCGAAGACGATGAGGATTGAATCTTGAGGATGCAATCAGCAGCTGAAGTTTGAGAAAGCACAAAGTTTACGGTTGTGATCACGAAAACAAAAACTGATATGAAGTGGGGTTCTCGATGCTTGCGTCGATTAGGACAAAGGAAACCCAGAAATTGCTTGGCCATGATGGGTGTCTTTAGTGAGTAAATATCGAATCAGAGAACGCCCAAAAGATGTTCGTTACCATATGCATGCAATCTTTGTCACGAGATCATGCGCAGTGAGCACCGACATAACAAAAGAATCGGATTTTTTAAGCATGCTTAAACTGGGAAGACCCGAATGCCGAATGGGTTACAGAATCTAGGAGGATGAAGAAAAAGGGATAGGGTGGGGTGCCATTTCAGCTTCCCGCTTTGTTGCTTCTCCACTCTCACAATGCATGT
Source organism: Alnus rubra (assembly GCA_028654335.1). Taxonomy (NCBI): domain Eukaryota; kingdom Viridiplantae; phylum Streptophyta; class Magnoliopsida; order Fagales; family Betulaceae; genus Alnus; species Alnus rubra. Next base: position 3,249 of record JAJPGS010002309.1, on the reverse strand, counting down.
GTCCTGTAGTCACCTTTGTTCTTGGAATAATGGATATGGAATTAGATGTTTTATTTCATATTTAAGGCAGAGAAAGATTGTGACAGATTTGTATACGAAAATTTAATATACATGAGAGAGAGAGAGAGAGAGAGAGAGAGAGAGTTTCTTAGAGTTACTTGAGCTGGAGATGTGCAGGAGGCAAATGGCAGGGAAGCATCATTTTTTTCTTCTTTTGAGATTTAAGGAGAAAAAACAAAAAATCTTGGAGTGTTAATTATTTTTTTATACTGAACAAAAAAAAAAAAAAATCTTGGGGTGTCAGACAATAGACAGTGATGTTTTATGTCATGTCTTAATGCTCATGCAGGCTAATCTGACGAGTGTCGCCGAGGCATGGTCCAAGTAAAGCATTATCAACGAATTTATCATATATATTTTGGGTTTTTCAATGTCACTTTTGCTTAAAGAAATCGGTTGTAATTTCAAAGTTCAACAATGCCGTATTGCCGTTGCCGGCTAAAAAGCAAGGAAAAAACAGATAAGACCCAATGCTAACGTTGTTTCTGCTACCGTCCAAGCAACTTCAGTCCATTGGTTTTGATGCGGTTTTAATTTATTTTTTAGGTTTTCAATTTTAATAATTAGGTCTTCATATTTTTCTTTCGTTTTAAACAGATCCCTTAATCAATTTATAATCCAATTAATTAAGATACGCAACTTCATATAAATTAATTAATGTTACGTGACTCTGTTTGATACGTCTTGTACTCATTATATGTGTTATGTGGCACAATTACGTTAAATTACAAATATAATTTGTATTTTTATTTTTTTTTAGAATATATTTATAATGTTAAAATAACTATGCCATGTGACACATATAATAGTTATAAAACGTGTCAAATGAAAGTCATGTGACATTAAAAAAAAAAAAAAAATTGTAGCATTTCAATATTAGTATACAGTGGTATATTTTCTTAATCATTTCAATAATTTTAATATTTTATATATTTATATATTTTTTGCATTGGAGAAAAGAGTAATTTATTTAGTATTATATAATACGACTGTTATAAAATTTAATGATATGATTGTAAAATTAATCTTTATTTAAAAAATAAAAAATAAATTGTAGTGATATTTTATTATAATTATACAACAATTTACTAAATAGTATTATTAGAAGTTTAGAACAGCCTTTTGTGATAAGTTAGACACCTAAAAAAAAATATGAAGGAGAAGGTGCGTGAAGAACAAATGGATATTTTTTTTAGTTGATTTGGTATGATCCAGTGTTTTGGTAGCATTTATTTTCTTGTTCCAAGCTTAGGTGTTAACGTCTCATTGGTGGATCCGTTGATATGGGTTTTTTTTCCAATACATATGAATCACTGTACAGGGCATTCTATTCTGTGTTTTGCAACAGAGGGATCTTTTTGCTGGATGATCCAAAACTCAGCACCCCACTGTCTATGTACATCTTTTCTTCCTTGGCTTTCCCCCACATCACAGCATAAAATCCAACTACAGTTATTGCTGCTCCAATCACACTGCAACAAGTTGACACGAGTTAATGGTCTTGTTTGATAAAGACGTGTACAGAACATAGTAGTGGGTTGTTAATTTTAGAATTAATAAAAAGTGATAATGTGATATAAAAATGTGAAAAAAGTTTTGTTTTGCAGTGAATTTTTTTATTTGAATAGTAATAAAAAATTATTAATGTAATATAAAAAGTGAGAATGTTTTGATGTTGATCGATAATAAGAAATATGAAAAAGTAAAAGAAAAAGTACATTAACAGTACACGCATTACTGTGTACTGTTCTGTAACTTAACAAACAAAGGCCAATAATTCTTTGCTTTAATCAATTTTCAACATTAAAAAAGAAATGAAAAACACACAAGTGTTGTAACGGGTATTATAGCTTTTATTATACTTTTTTTTTAAAAAAAATAAAATAAACGTAACAGTTCATATACCACTTATCACATTAGTCATAAACAATTAAATTTAATTATAGATGACATAATAATATCGCGTGAGCTGATAGATTAGTTTATAAAGAGTTACAATATCCCAAACATTTTTCAAATCGAAATTACCAATAGTAAAGAAGCAACATTAAAACAACCTTGATATTGGGCTAGCTAAAATAGCCAAAAGATTATCTTAGCTAGCCCTGCAGTGGCAAAAAACAGCCATAAAACCTCTCTATCTCGTTAGCCACTTTGGCTAAGGAATTGGCTAGTTACTATAGTGCTCAACAAATTTGCAGAGCATTATAGCTCAATAATGCATTAAAAAAACTAAAAAATTATAAATATGATTCTTCTCTCTTTTTTGAGAGTAGTGGAAATAGATAAGAAAAATTATTTTAAATGAAATAATGAAAGTGGATATTAAAAATACTAAGCTGGATGTAGATACTTTAAAAAAAAAGTGGATAGATAAAATAGAAAAATGTGTTATTTAACTAAATTTTAGCTAATCGGTTTTACCTTCCAAGACATAGAACATCTCCTAAAAAGACATCCATGACAACAGCAAAGATAATCGCCACGGGCTTGAACATAGAACAAAAGAGTGGTCCAGTCCTCGACAGGCACCATGTACTCAAGCTACCACGCAATACAGAGGAAACAACTCCCTTCATTTGACAAATTGAAGTTCATGTCACTTAAAAGTAGCTTGATAAAGGAGATATAAAATCTTGAGCAATGTTAGCCCCAGTGAAGTTTTTTCTCCAGAAAATTGATATAAAAGCTCATAAATCATGTATCCTCAACGTGGGATTGTGCTTTTTCGTTTGGATTTCTCACTGTCATAAGCCCTTATAAGAGACTGCGACAACATACTTGATTAGGTTTAAGGTAAATGATGAACCTCACCATTCTAAAAGGCTCCAACTTTGTAACAATTTTGGAGTTCTGGAATTAAAATAAAAGATAAGGTTTGCTATCTGCTTACTGTGTATAATATAGACACCAAACCCATGTCAAGCCTTAACCTCCAAGCATCTGGGTCCCTGACAATAATCAGAGTGAATACTGCAGACAAAATGGTGTAGTAAAAGAACATGTGAAATAATATGACAAGCACTGCTGGGTAGATTTTAAGGATTGATGCCTGCAAAACGCCCCACAAAAATGATGAATAATCATAACTTGCAAATTAATGTCATTTGTCAATTTTATACAAGGATAATTAATCTACCTGCACTATATACCACGCAGAGTAGGAAAAAGCATCGGCTGTGAGCAAAA
>JAJPGS010002308.1:0-21869 GCA_028654335.1 Alnus rubra | reverse complement strand
AAGTCAGCTAACATCTGCAGAGAAAGCTTCTCCTGAAACCGAGGCCGAGATTGCCACTGGAAGCTGGCAAGTCCGGGAGCCGCTCAGACAGTTCGTCCTCTTCATGCGGTGAGATATGAAGCGCTGAGGCACCTTTCTTTTACCTGAAATTATATCCTTCCCTCGTGCATGGAACTTGTACTTAGGCCCTACCACCCGAACCTTTACAGGTTGGTGACCTGCCACTCTACTTTCATTCGTAAAAGGGCACCCAATAACCAGAACCCGAACTCTTATTGCCAACACAACATGCTAATCAGCAGGGGAGGAATTTCTTTAGAGTGGACCTTGATGACCTTGTCTCCGGGGTCTCGCCCTTGCATACCTCCATGAGTCCGGGAGCTCGTTATCCCAGGGTCCGAGGTCCGGGAGGCAGGTAGACGAAGACCCTCCAAATCGGCATGCAGCTTGTATGCAGTTGGTGCCATGGTCTCGGACTCAACCTTCTCGAGAATCTTCCCGCTTCCCGGACTTCAAGAATTTAGTTGACTACTGTCGGATCCACAGCTGCGATGTCTTCCTCAATGGTCTTGTACCGGGCCAAGCTTCCCGTGGTCCGAGCCGCCGTGGTGGCCCACCCGGAGGCGAGTGGATCTGGGGCTGACACTGAACCCATACAACGATACTGTCAAGGTTGAATGACTATGTGATGAGTCGTCGGAAGGCTATCAATACCAATCCGAACGGCACATTTCCCCGTCGCATGGTCCATGCCGGAAACCACCTCCGACTTAAAATCGTCTTGCACCTGAAAGTACCACCGGTACTAGAGTTCCACTTTTGGCCGGAGATGTATCCGTCGGCAGGACCGATCACTTTGAACGTGACAGTCCTCTCATAGCCGATAGTCTGCTCTCCAGCTCCAGTATCGACTCTGATATCTCCCCCCGTATCCTGCTCCTCAACACCTTCGTCAAACTCTCCAGCCAAGTCAAAACTCTCATTTTTAAGGATTCACGCCGATCGGCCGCTACTCAAGCTGCTATCTTCCGTTTGGGCTGACACATTGGCCTTCCGGTCCAAGTCGGCCTTCATCTGGGCTGAAGATGGCTCAAGTCGTGCAGTCTTCACCGACGCTCGGCTCGGTCACTTGGTGCAGCTTATTCCTTCTCAGCCACTCGTTCTGCTACAAAAAGACGACGCTACAGTCGTAGAGGGCTTGATCCATGCAGACGACAGGTGTGGTTCCATTGCTTTGTCACCTTTGCTACTCTCTTCACAGCTTGCTGCCAAGCTGAAGGAGTCGGAGAGTGAAACACGGATCTACTGGTGGGACCCAGTAGATGTCCGGGCACGCACAGCTTGCATGCAGAGAGGTCGACGAGCATAGGCGCATAACTTACTTTTTGCATGCATGGTACTCGTGTTTGGTGTTTTAGAATGATTAGACGTGGGGACCACCCTTTGATCGCAATTCCTCTTCCACTTCTCTTTAATCCGAACCGGTCGACCGAAATGCGAGAAAAATTCACTAACTTTGCCAGGCCCATGACTGGGCTCACCCTGGGGCCCATGTCCCTGGGACTCGTCGACCTCAAGGGCCTCATCAAGTCTGGCCATTTTGTAAGTCAATAACTGACTACAGAGTCATATCCGAGGTGAAACGTTGCTTCGTAACCCGTCTCCTTTCAGTCTTAATAAATGATGCTGTCAGAAGATTACACAAATACCTACAAAGCGAAACCCACCTTACTCATGACTTTTCTTTAGCCTACGACGTGGCCAACTCTTTGCCCCTTTTCCTCCTGACAAGGTCACTTCCAAGACAAAGTGAATTTAATACTGAGAACTTTTTCCCTCACACATGCGGAACTAGACATCAGCCGCACTAGATGGTCGGACTCCAACTTGATGCCGACGAATCCAAATCTGCTAGCCCATTGCTACACACCCTTATACTTGGCGAGAGTCGGCTCTGCTCTCAGCACAGTTGCTAACAAGGGGCCACAGCAGCTCAGATCTTCATAACATCACAACATACGAATACAGATACGTTGCTTTTGAGTTCAGACCTGTCACAGAGCCATACTAGGATAGGCTTTCATAAAACCACAGCGTGAGTGTAAACACACTGCTTTAAGTTCAGATCTGTCGGACAAAAACTCCAAATCTGCTCCATCCGCTCTCCCTCCTTTGACAAAGGGTGTTCTGATCACCAGTCACCATTCTAGATTTTCGTTTTGGCAGGAGCAACAACGTTGTTCCCACAGACGGCGCCAAATGTTGATGCTGATTTTTTACCGGGTGACGTGGCGTGATCAGAGACGTCCCTTCTTCTATGTGCTGGCCTGCAAAACAAGAAAGACCTGCCGGGGGTAGGCCGGCGAAGCCTCCTCCGACGATCAAGTCAGTCCAGTGTCTAAAGAAGAGGAAGGAGGGAGAGGGAGAGTAATCAATTCTGCTTTAATAATTTTGATACCCCCTTTTTATACTCATGTATGCCATATGCCTATTTTACCCTTGTCAAGCTCAAGGCACCACGTGGACGTTTTCTAAGGTGGGGAGGAATATTCCTTAACAATGATCAAAATGAGATAGATTACGTAGACCAAAAACATGGCCCAAAGTTGAAGGCTTGTTAATTCTCGTCTTATCATATTAAGTGACCGTGCCAATTCATCTTTCTTAGAAAAAAAAAAATTAATAATATCATGTCATATAATAGAATGCTAATAGGACAAAGAGTCTATTATATAGCAATATTCTATCATCAAAATGAGGTAGATTTCGTAGACCAAAAAACATGGCCCAAAGTTGAAGTCCTGTTGCATGTGTTGAACATCTTGTACACGCTTCTATCATGGATCATGAATTAGTCTCACATATACTTACATTTCTATCATCAAAATGAGGTAGATTTCGTAGACCAAAAAACATGGCCCAAAGTTCAAGTCCTGTTGCATGTGTTGAACATCTTGTACACGCTTCTATCATGGATCATGAATTAGTCCCACATATACTTACATTCTAACTATAGCGATGCCCTTTTCTGAATGAACTGCTAATGACTCATTTTCGAAGAGAAAATAGTGATGTATAAAAAAGAAGGGGTTGGTGCGGAGGTAGGAACCCCTCACCGAAACCCTAGCCCCCTCCCCCTTCCCCGATTATTTTTCCCCTCCTCCTCCCTTTCTCCCCCCTTCCGTTTCCTCTGATTCCTTTTCTCCTACCCCCTTTCCTTTCTTCAGTCCCCACGGACTTGATCCGTTGGTGGTTTTAGTCCTCCTAGTCCTTTTGAATTATGGAGGTTTGGGTTTTTTCTTATTTTTTAGTTTGGTTTGGTAGGTAAACTCGCTGGAGAAGGTGCCGGAGGGGAGTGGTCGTCCTGTGCGTGCTGACGACGGAGATCTGGGTCTAGTTTTCAATCGTTAGCTTGGAGGTCAGATCTGAGATTTTCCGTCGTCTTCTGTAGGACATGCGCCCTCCAGGCTTGTTCACCTTCGATTTCTGGTGCTACCGCTGCTTTCCACGGCCATGCTTAGTCCCTGTGGTTGGCGCGTGGTCATCACGCGTTTGGGTGGTTTGTGTTCTGTGTTGTGCGTGATGACCACGAACCGCTTGTTTTTGCCGTGTATGGTGGAGATCCGAGGTTTTTGGTGGATGTTCGCTGTGGGGGTCTTCTTGCGGTGGCGTGTGTGCCCCACGCGCCGCCTCCGGCGGCCACTCCTAGAAGGCAGCTTCTGTCTTGGGTTTTTTCTGTAATTGTGTGTTTGTATAGCAGTTTGCTTTGTGCTTATTAACTTGGTCTTTGCTTTTAGGCTAAAATGTGTGACTGACTCCCTGTTCTCTAGTAGTTTTTATGTCACCGCAGAGGCATCGTTTTGGTTGGCTAAGTTTTATTTGTAGCATTCTGTCTGTAATAGTCTGAGTCGGTTGTTTGGTTCAGCTTGGGTATACACCTTTACGGTGGTGGCTTATGTACACCTCTATGGTGGTTCTTATGTACACCTTTATTGTGGCTGAATTTGTACCCTTCTCTTGATAAATGAAAATTGATCTTTTCTTTTAAAAAAAAAAAAAAATAGTGATGTATATAGAACATGAAATTCTACAGACCCAAAGCAAAATTCCGTGTGGACCACCTTGTGCGTTGAATCTTCGACCGAACATGACAAAATGTTGAGACTATACATGTTTAACGATAAATGCTAAGGGTCCGTCCGTACAAAGAAAATTACAAAGAGAAAAAGTTCATCATAAATGTTGATGTGATTTTTAAAATAATAATTGATAATAATTTGAAATATTTGAAGTTACTTGTGAAGGAGACCCTGCGAGCACACCCTCTGTCTGCTCTGTTACTTCCAAGAGAATCTAAAGAGACGTGTGAAATCAATGGGTATGAAATTCCTGCAAAAACTAAAGTAATTGTTAATGCGTGGGCAATTGCAAGAGACCCAAAATATTGGACTGAGCCTGAGAGCTTTATTCCAGAGAGATTCCTAATTGATAGCTCTCTTGACTATAAGGGGACTAATTTCCAGTCTCTCCCATTTGGATCTGGAAGGAGGGTATGCCAGGCTATACATTTGGCCTTGTCATTGTTGAGTACGCAATTGCTCTGCTTTTATACCATTTTGATTGGACTCTTCCCAATGGAATGAAGTATCAAGATCTGGACATGACTGATATAGCCGGAGCTACAGTTGGAAGAAAGGAAGATCTGCTTTTGATTCCAACTGTTCATGCTAATCTCTTGCCGCTTGAATAAGCTCCAGCATGAACGTAGTTTCTTCTTCTGATAGATATAGTTTATATATATATGACGATTAAATAGTTGGAATAAGATCTCAACTTTGTATTTGTATTTGGGTTAAAAGAACTATATATCTAATGCCATCTTACATCTTCCCCATTACTCTAATTGTAAAGGCCAAGAAAAATAATAAGGTATTTAGCATTTAATGATTCATATTTTTAAATAAGATGAGATTAATAATTAGGTTTTAAGTGATAATATTTGTGTTATCTAAAATAAAATGAGTTTAGAATAAATAATGAAATAAGATAGGGTAATAGTGCAATTTGGAAATGATAGGGGCTAGTATTAAATAAGACCAAAGTTTGGCCTTATCCATAGCCACGTGTGTGGCTATGGATTAATGGGGAGATATTTCTCCCTCAATCACGCATCAGCACCCCCCCCCCCCAACCTTCCTATTTTCTTTTCTCTTCTATTCTTCTTCTCCCTTTCTTCTTACTTCTTCATTTCTTCTTTCGTTCTTCTGCCGAGCGACCCACAGAGAGCAATAGAGAGAGTGAGAGAAATCGAGTGAGAGAGAGATGCGAGAGAGTGGGAGATAAGGGATTGAGAGGGAGACTGAGAGATGCTGAGAGAGAGATGAGATCGGGAGAGTTGAGGGAGATGGAGTCCGATCCTCCGATGGGTGGCGCCGACGAGGCCAGAGGACGCCGGCGATGCGATCTCCGGTGAGCCAGCGACCCGTAGACCCAGTCCAACCGCCGATCCGTGAGACCCGGAAGAGAACCCGACCCATGACCCGCTGAACCGTGTGTAAGACCCAATCCCCCAGCAGCGATTTCCAGCAAGTTTTCCGGTGGATCCAACAGCGATTTCCGGCGAGCTCGTTGACCCAAGAACCCATGGAGACCTGAAACCCATTGAACCCAAGAGAGAGACCCGTGATCCAGACCCATGCGACCCGTGACCCGCCTGACCCGAGAAGAAGACCCGATTCTCCATGTGTTCTTTCCGGCGGTCCAGTGAGCTGATTTCCGGTGAGCCATCTTTTCATTCTCTTTGATTTTTACTTGAATTCTCCTTTGATTTTGTTGAGAAGAAAACCATATGGGTATGAATTTTAGGGATTGACGAAATTCTAGTTTGATAATTTATGGGGTTGGTTTATGATGGATATTGGAAGCGTTGGTGAAGATTGGGTTTTTATGTGGATGGACCGAATGGGTATTTGTCATTATGAAATGGGTTCGGATTTTGGTAAGCTTTCCTTGAGTTTTGGGGATGGATTTCGGTTGATATTACTTGAATTATGGGTTTTCTATTAAGGTTGCAGAATCTGGTTTTGGTTTGTTGATTTACATTTTTATGTTAATTTTTGGATTTAATTTAGTTTGTGTTTTAGTTGTTAAGATTCTGATTGGGTTTGGTGTTAACCATATGAAGTTTGAATATACATTGAGAGGGATTTTGGGGTGTTGGATTTGTAAATTTGATGTGGATTTCCTATTTAGGAAATATTGGGCTATTGTTGGAATTTATATATTATAATCAATGTTGATGGATTCCTTAAGGTTTGGTGTTTGTCTATGTTAGAGATAACGGGATAGGTAGTATTTGTTGTGGAGGATTACTTGTGTTGGTTGTGATTTAATTCTACGGATGTGCTTTTGAGGTATATTGCTTGGTTATAGTTGATGAATGATGTTTGGAGGGAAGTTCATAGTTATTGAATTCTCTTTGGGAAAAGATTGGACATGTGTATGTAATATTGATGATTTGGAAATTGATATTGAGTTGGGTTTATGAGTTTGATTGTGGGTTATTTGCCTATGGATGAGGCTAGGTTCATTTGGCTTTGGACTATATTTCAAAAGTTTAGATTTAGTGTAGGAGTTGATGCTGGTATTTAAGGATGAATTGTTAATGGTTAGGATTTGTATCCTTAAGAGTTGGTTTTATGGCTCGATGGTGTAGCGGGAATTGTGGAAGGGTTTCTAAGTGGATGGTCGTATGATATTGTGCTAGATTGTTAATGATTGTTTGTATGTGGCTAATTAGAGATGCTTTAGATGAGAAGGATGTAGTTTTGGAGAATGTAAGTGTCTATGTGGTTTTAATAGAAAATCTATGTATGTGCCTCTAGCGTTAGTGTGTATATGTATATATTGTAACCTAATCTAAAATGAGTGGTCAAATTGATATATTATATAAGATTTATGTTCTATAACCTAAAACTACCTAGATGGTTAGTAGTTAATAAAAGATAAAAGTGTTGAATGTAATAACAATGGTGTTTAAGGATAAGAAATAAATTAAGATATAAATCTAGAGTCTAAGACAAATATCATAGAAGACAAATATTGTGATGTAAACTACCTAAATAACCCTAAGTTAATATGTATAGGCTAATAGACTTATAGAACATAGAAATATGATATAAATCAATTATGTAGCAACCTAGTAACTAATTCACCTACCTATATACACATGGTACTTATGTTTATCATCGGATTAGGTTTAGCCTTGTATGTGTATACGTGTAAATGTATATGAATCAAATATACATTGTTAGTATAATAAATAGACAAGTAAAATAATAGAAGTATCTTAAAGATAAATAAGTGTGATAAAATATGAACCTACAAGCGAGGATTGACCTAATAGTAGTTAAAGGAACTTAATTGGTTCTAGAGATAGAGTAACGTGACGCGTGAGCACGCGGGTAGTTAGGATGTCATAGAGTTTGGGTTCAATAGCATAGTCTAATGCTACCAATGTTTGCAGGATCATGTTCAGATTGGAGACTTTAATTGGTTCTCCAATGTAGAGTCCAAGTGACTAGAGTCCAAAGAGTGTTCGAGTTGGAGTCCAATGCAGCCAAGGTGGGTATTCCACTCACTGAGAAAATATATATTTTTATATGTATTGGATTGATAAAAATATATATTGTTTATGAAACCGAACCAACCATATCATGAATGTATATGCTTTGAGATGATTTGTTTAGTTTCGATTATGTTTAAACTATATCAATGATGTTAAAGAGATAGTGTATGAGTGAAAAGTATTGAATAGATTTAAAGTGTTAAGTTCTGCGGTTGAGATTTAAATTATGCAAATTGTTTGAGAACATGTCATGTTGAAACTGCGTAGATTCGATAAAGAAACTAAGTTTTGAATGATTTCAAAGTGTTGGGTAAAATGCTGGATTTGTTTAGTTTTAAAAGGGCGTGATTTAACAACTGCATGATTTCAGCGTGACACAGTAGTGCAATATATACTGGTCAAGCACGGAACATTGAGCATGTAGTATAGAGCATACATATCAGAGTAACAGTATCAGCAGAGTAACAGTATCAGCACATTGAGGCAGTATCAGCAACACATTGAGGCATGCATAGCATATAGCATTGTTTTGTGAGAGAGGTTTTTATGTTATGAGTAGTTTTGCTAGACGTATTGGTATGCATAAGAGTCTTCATGAAAAGATCTTATGTATATTTCTATCGGATAGTCATGTGTTAATATCATACATTGAACTTGAAAGTACATGGATACATGACTACCCAGGTGCGAGTAATGGCATGTCTATGAGTAGGAAGGTTGACTGTTCTTGTTCTTCAGGAAAGACGTGTTAGCATGATTGAGTTTAACTCTAGTGCTCTCACGATCTACTGACGTCAAGGCATGAAGCTGGAATACGATTAGAGATGGTGTTGCGAGTGTTTTGTTGAAGGATGTTATCCTAGTACGGAAAAGTAAGATGCCATGTTCTTTGCTTAAGACCTATGTGTATACGTGATATCTGTGATGGAGTGATTGTGTGCACATATGTCCAAGCGACCGGTGAAAAGTATTATTATAGAGGGGTCTATATGTAGAAACTTCCAAGGAGGGATGTCTGGAACTTCTACATATGTTCACAACTATATAGTATGTTTTAAATGTTTTCTGAATAGTCGGTGGTTGCTGCATTAGCTGTTGGTAAATTGTGGCTAATATAGTGCTCGCACGACTAAAAATAAATAAGGGTTGGTTCTTTGTGAAAACTCAGTTAGTCTTATACCACTGAGGTCTTAGTATGAGGTATACTAGGCGGTGAACTCATTATTTCACCTATGCGGATGTGGATACCACCACAACCATGTAGATGATGTTTCTTTGGCTGCAGGTACTACGGTATAGTCGATGGGTCGGTAGCAGTGTGCTTGGGATATTATGACTGAAGCTCGCCGCGACAGTTGTAATTGTCGGACCACGGGTTGTCCACTATTTTATAGGTTTGGTATGGCTTGTGACGTTTGTGTCACTTATTCTTTGTTAAGCATTATTGTTGTAGTGTTAATAAGACTCAAACAGATAGATGTTAAATGGCTCTTTGTTGTAATTAATTTGTGATAGATGTATAAGTTGTAATTTCCGCTATTCAGATTTATGTTTTCCGCTGCATAGATAGATGTATGTTATACTCTGATTATCAGGTACATGTTATGGGGCATGTGCCATATGTTGGCTGAGCGACACGTAGTCGTGCCACTGCGATGACTCGTTTTATGTTTGTATAAAAAAAAAAAAAAAAAAACGGGTCGTCACACTAATCCTTTCCATCTAACATACTAACTTCGCGCAACAACTGCAGCATGATGAACTGACGATCGACACAATGACTCTGTATGTTAACATGTTTTTAAGTTTGAAAAAGTGATGTTCTTGTTTTACAAACAGAAAACAAAAACGTCGGACAAAATCTTTAACGAACAGCCACATATGTACAATATTCTAGTGAAGAGTAATGTTTATTTTCACACCTATTTATCACATTCATTTATGCCGCTGACATGACGTGTTTTAAGTGGTTTTTCATGTCAAAAACTTTGAAATAAAAAGCAAAAAACAAAAGAAAAGTTACTTAAAAGACGCAGTGTGAAATGGTTGTAATAAATTGACATGAAAAGTACCATTCCTCTTTAGATAATAGGAAAAGAAAATGCAAAATTAGTCTTTATGTTTTACCTGATTTGCAATTAACTCAAAATGAACTCAAAGGTCTCTCAGCTATACAGAAAAGAAAAGAAAAAAATTACTCTGTACAATCAAATTATGTCCACAGACTAAACAAATTTCGTTTGTGTGACAATGACTTAGATAGGACATGTGACATAATTTTATTGGCTTTGATGTGGCACACTATCAGAACTTGTTAATTTAGTGGACAAAATTTGGCTGTAAGAAGTAAATTAATTATTTTTTTGGCACATCTCGAGAACCTCTGACTTCATTTTAATACCACAGGGAACTAATTGCCAATCAGGTAAACTATAAGGACTGATTTTGCAATATTGTCCAAAAATAGAGAGGAAACATTTGTTAGGCATGAAGAGCGTTTTCAAACTACTAATATAAAGAGGGTTCAGAGCTGGAGATCAAAAGCTTTGCAATGGATATTATGCCATGAAATCTAATGCTTTTTCATGCAGTTTTTAATTTGCTTTTGTCCTCTTCTTTTCTTTTCAATTTTAGATGACAAATGATAAAATTAAAGTACAAAGAAAATTCCTCCAGATTGCTTTAGAATCCAAAATTTAATACAAATTTTCATCAATCAAAAGAATTTCAAACTAATTTGGCACGCTTCAGTACCCATTGTGCAAATTGGAAATACATCTCTTTCTTGAACAATTGAGTAACCAAGATTGCAATAACTTTCTAATCATCATTTCTATTTAAATTTAGAGTAAATATATGATAAATTCAAGAGTAAACGCGTGTTAGGTGATCTCCGTGTTAAGTTTTTTTTTGGACTTTTCTTAGGTTCAGGGGTGGAGCTACATTGGAGCTTGCCCCAAAGCCATCATGTTTTCCCTAAAAAAAATTTAAAAATTAAAATTTTATTCCTGATCCCCCGTCCCAATTTTTTTTTCTTTTCAATTTTGCCTCCTTAAATCTCAAATGTTAGCTCCGCCCCTGATTAGGTTTGTCGGTCGCGGAATTGAAATAAGCCATTCCGTGTATTTTCCGTCTAATAAAGTGACATTTGTTAGTGCAACGTTGGCATTTTTGCTACCTCAAATTAAAATAATATTTTTTTAAAGATTTTATTCAAAAACAGAAGATAAAATAATTAAAATCTTAAAAAAAAAAAAAAATTAAATACAAAAGGAACTCCAAGCATTTCTGCATCCCTCTGTTTTTTTTTTTTTTCCTGTGTAGAGGGCTTCTTTCAATGGCAAATGCTGGCCTGACACAAACGGTTCACAATTCTTCATTACAACTGTGACAACTAGCTGGTAATTAGATTTGCACCCAAAATTGATCGGAGAAAGAAAGCAAATATATATTCTGACAGATTTTGTCAAAGTTTTCTGTTGAATATATTTGTTTGCTATATTTTCTGTGGGGAGTAGAAGTGTGACGACCTTTTTTTTTTTTTTTTTTTTATAAAACATACAAACGGATCATCACAGTGGCACGACTACATGTCGCTCAGCCAACATATGGTACATGCCCCATAACATGTACTTGATAATCAGAGTTAAATCTAACAGTGGAATATAATAATCAATGTGCAACGGAAATACATCTAATACATAACAATTAATTACAACAAGAGCCATTTACAAGACTATCTATTTAAGGCTTATAAAACATATTACACCAATTACATACTAAATATAGGCTCAACAAATACATGTGTCACGTGGTACACGAGCCATAAATAAAATACCCAAAATGCGGACTACCCATGAGTCCGTGACTTATGACTGTCGCGATATGCTCCAATCATAGCATCCCAGACACTAGGTGGACGAGTCAATAACTATATCCGCAAAACCTGCAACCAAAGCATAAACGTCTGCACGGTTGCGGGGGTTGCCGCATCCGTACAGGTGGAATTATGAGCCCACCGTCTTAGCATACATAATATACTAAGACCTCAGAGGTATACTATTCACTGAGTTTTCCCAAAGAACCAACTTTTCTTTTCTAGTCATGCGTACACTATAACAGCCACCAATTTTATAAACTTTTGTTTGAAACCCCCATAGCTGATATAGCACACACCGGCTAATAGAAAACATTTGAACATACTTGGCAGCTAAGATTATACGCAGAAGTTCTGTTGTAGAAACAACTACGTACGACCTCACCTACGATAATACTTTAAGGTTTATTTGCTTAGGTTTACATAATCCTTACGTTAGAAATCAATGGCATTTAAATCATGCAACTATCCGATAGAAATATACATAAGCTTTTTTCCATTAAAACTCTTATGCATACCAATACGTATAGCAAAACTACTCATAATATAAAAACATCACTCATCAAACCATGCTATGAATGATTATGCAATGCACATCATGGAAATTAATCCAAGCATCATGGGTTACCCCAAGCATCATGGAAATAAATCCAAGCATCATAGAAATTAATCCAAGCATCATGGGTTACCCCAAGCATCATGGGAATTACCCCAAGCATTGTTTCCCATGAGTTGTGAACCTCACTTCGATGCACGTTTAGCGTTCATATGCATATGCATCATGCTTTAAAACAATATACACAATATACATTTCATTTTATGAATCATGCCTTTAACACATGCTTTCTTTACAAAACATAATCAATTCAACATGTCATTTCTTTAACAACTTGCATAACTTAATCTTTATACTCACTCTAAACTCACCAATCATATTCATAGTTCAAAACATCATCAATATTTCAATATACTCCAAAGTACTCAAATCATCCAAAACAATTCATAATCAACATACAGTTGGTTCAGGTTTGTAAAACAATATATATTTTGCAATTCATCATTTTAGAAAATAATACTTCTCAGTGAGTAGAATATTCACCTGACTGCGCGGATTTAAGTACTAGGTCTCCTAGACACCACCTTGCAATGCGTCACTGTGAAAATACACATTGCACATTGTTTGACCTTTCTAATATTAGACTGACATTTAGCTCTTAAATTGCTCAAGAGCTAACAATTGAAAAACCCATAATATTTTAAGGGTCCCAATTACACACCCATAAATCTAGACACTAATTAAACTCAAACAATATTAACCCGACGTATTTACTAAGGTTTAGATATTAAAATCAATATTTAACTATTTACTCATAATATTAATTATTAACCCGCAATTAATTTCACTAACACTTTTATACTAACATTAATTCTAAAATTACATTCACTACTCTTTTTACAATAATTACTAACTTATTGACTTAAATCATTAACACATTTAAAATAACCTTAACCCATAAAAAAAATCTTAGGGTTAACTTCACAAATACAATTTAAACTAAATACCCATAATTATTTATTTTTACTAACACTAGAACCTAACCCATAAATACTTATTTTTACAAAAACCTATAGCTAATTTGATATTAATCATCATTATAATTACAAATTAATTCACAAATTAACAATTTATGTTTTAAACACTTAAAAACCCCAAGTTAATTTAACCTATCAAATTAGGGTTTTTAATCTTAACCCGTAATTTATAATTCACTACCCTAAACGCAATATTATTAACCCATAGCATTTACTAAAGGTTAATCACATAAAAATACAACTAAAGTTAAATACCCAAAGTTAGGGCTAGAGGAAAACTTACCCAAAATTTGCCCAAATGAAATCTAACACTGGGAAAGTGTTTAGGAAGCTCCAAACCATGTAAATCCTAAAGATAAACAAAGATTAAACTCCACATTTCAAGATTTCATCTAAAATCTCAAATGACAAGAGTTTATGAAAATACCTCAAACTAATCGGTAGAAACGTAGATCGGACTTCATAGATTACGTTTCCGAAATCAAATTTGAGTTTGGCCGGTCGGATCTTTGTAGATCTTAATTTTTGTATGAAAAATGAAAGAGGATAAGAGAGAGAGAGAGAGAGGCATTCTGCCTCTCTTTCTTTCTGCTCGAGATAAGGCGCTGGGCGCCTTATCATTATTCATTTTCTTTTTTTTTAATTAATTTTTTTTTCTTTGGGAAGGGCCATCTGGATTCTGGCCCTTCCTTTTCGGCCCTTCCTTTCTTTATTTCAGGTGAAGGGCCATGCGGCCCTTCACCCTTTTTTGAATGTGGGGCGCAGGTGTGCGCCCCACACCATTTTTCTTTTCTTTCTTTTTTTTTTTTTTTATTTATTTTTTTTTTACTTTCTTTAATTTATTTTTATTTATTTTTTAATTTAAATTTTCTTTCTTTTCTTTATTTTCTATCTCTATATTCTTTTCGTCTTCTTTTTTTTTCTATTTATTATATTTTCTAATTCTTTCTCTTTTTTTTTTCTATTATTCCAAATTTTCTTTTCAATTTCTTTTATTTATTTTCATTCCTAATTTCTTTTATATTTTTTTTATTTTATTTTTATTTTTTTTAAAAAAAAATATTCTCTAGCATTCTATTTTCTTGGCTACCATTTACAAGTCAATAGGATAAAATAAAATACTTTATTTATTTTATCACACTAAATAAACTTATTTTATTTAATCCAAATAAACCATTTTATCAACTTTGGTCTTTAAAAGTATTCTCTTGCATTTTAAATACATCTAATTAAGTTTAATCAATTATTTACTCAAATTTCATATTTTAATTGTTACAAAATGTCTTGAACATTACAAGAAGGCTTTTTGGATTCATAATACTATAGTAGTGTAGTGGAAATGGATCAGACCAGCAGCATGCATGATTAACTTGTCCCCTCTCAGCGCGTTTGCGCGCGCGATGTTTCTAAATATCTCAACCCCTTTTTTGTGTGAACGCGCAACCTCGCATGGCCTTCGGAACAATCGTTTGGAAGTAAATTCCGGATATGCGACCGGCGACCCTGTGTCCCGCCTATTAGAACCGCATATCAAGCAATTCACGAGAATTTTTAGTGCGGAATTAAATTCAAGATGTCCGAGTCTACGACTCATCCCAAGTCCATCCTAGCTTTGACCTTTAAAGAAAGAAATACTATTTTATCTTCTCTATTTTTCCGTGCATACTTAACTGACATGACATGTAATATGTTCAATTTACCTTTTACATCAATTTTAATTAAAAAAATAATAATGATGAATTGAACACGTCAATTGAGAATCCAAAATATCCTTTCTCTCGTTCGTTTTATGACTTTTATCCTCTAAAGTCAGAAATTGAGGGCTAGTTTGGCAAACTATTTTCATTCTCCCTCTATTTCTCTTCACTTCTTTCAAAAATATCAAATAAAAAGCATTCTAACTTTTTTACATTTTTTATATCACATCAATAATTTTTTATTATTATTCAAATAAAAAAATTTACTACAAAACAAAACCTTTTCACTTTTCTATAAAACATTCTCAAATTTTATATCACATCAATCACTTTTTACTATACAATACACAAATATTCTCCAACCCAATTACTTACTAAACAAACCCTCAATTCTTTTCAAATTTCAATTGGCAATAATTTATTTTTACCATAATTGGGCCTTAACAACCGATATTGACTAATTTTTACTATAGTTACAGGGTCAAACGTTATTTTTACTTTTATGAAAGGCCCTTAATTGTACTTCTACTATTTAGGGTCTTGAGTAATGCTACACATCATCCCTTTGTCCCCTTTTGTCCTCCCAAAATTGATGTGACTCTTAAAATCACCATTGGATCAAAATTCAATAATGATATATTAAAAATTCAAAGATGATTTTAAGAGCCACATCAAATTTTGGGAGGACAAAAGGAGGACAAAAGGATGATGTGTAGCATTCCTCGTAGGGTCTTATTCAAGTTTCAACTATATAGGCCTTAGTCACCACGTTTATTAACGTGTTTTGAAAAACTACTTTTTTTTTTTATTTTTTGTTTGAAAAAAATGTTCCCATATTGCATAAGAGTTGAAAAAGTGTTCTTCACGTCATGTTGATGTATGAAGTTTTTAATTAGAAAAATACAAGAACTTCTTTTAGTGTTTTTTTTTTTAAGGTCCTTCTATATTGACATAAATTTTTTCTTTTTCTTTTTTTTTTGTGTTGTGGTCTTATCCTATATATATTTGGAAACATCAAATATTCACCCCGCTGAGCCGCTACTAATATGGTACAGAAACTATCAATAGGGAAAGAGAGACCTATATTTAAAGGTCGATCTTATCCTTTTAATCTTGATAAAGATTCATTTTATGATAAGAATAAAAGTTTGTACATCTAACGATCTACGATACATTGATAATGTCTTCTCCCGTAGACTTTTTGCTATAAATACGCATGCACTGCATGACATTCCAAGCAAGACGAGAGAAGTAAGAGAGAGAGAGAGTAGAGAGGTTGTGTCATTTTCTATAGAGATATCTTCTCATGGAGCTCCAAGTCTTATCATTCCCAATCCTTCTCTCCTTCTTGCTGTTTAT
This sequence comes from Alnus rubra, assembly GCA_028654335.1. Lineage (NCBI taxonomy): Eukaryota > Viridiplantae > Streptophyta > Magnoliopsida > Fagales > Betulaceae > Alnus > Alnus rubra. Next base: position 5,716 of record JAJPGS010002308.1, on the reverse strand, counting down.
GTTTATGGTACTGAAAAAATTAGGGAAGAGATTCAAAACCCACCGCACTTTAAGTCTACCCCCAGGGCCATGGCAGCTACCCATCTTTGGAAACATGCACAACTTTTCTGCAGGGTGTCCACCTCATCGTGCCTTGGGAGAGCTGTCCAAGAAACATGGACCGTTGATGCTGCTTCGCCTTGGAGAAGTTTCCACTCTTGTGGTTTCTTCTGCTGAGTACGCGAAAGAGGTGATGAAAACCCATGACGCAAACTTCGCGTCAAGACCCAGTGTTCTTTCCTCAAAGATCTTGTCGTATGATTGTACAAGCATTGGGTTTGCACCCGTGGGCAATTACTGGAGAAAGCTACGAAAAATTTGTGCTCTAGAGCTTTTGAGCCAAAAACGTGTTGAATCTTACCGAGCACTTCGAGAAGAAGAGCTATCAAATTTCATCAAATGGATTGCTTCACAAGCTGGATCTCCTGTCAATCTTTCCAGCAAAGTGTTTTCAACAGTGTATGGATTACTTCAAGGGCGGCCTTTGGTAAGAAATGCCAAGACCAAGAACTATTCATACAAATTGTGAAGGATGTTATCGCGTTCGCATCAGGTTTCAATATGGCAGATTTCTTTCCTTCTATTAAACTGCTTCATGTGATCAGTGGGGTGAGGCCTACACTTGAGAAAATGCACAAGGAAACTGATAGGATTATGGAAAAAATCATCAGCGAACATAAGGCAAAAGCTTCAGGAGGAGAGGCTGCAACAGAAGAAGATTTGGTAGATGTTCTCCTAAAATTTCACGAGGACGCGATCGGTACTGACAGTGAGTTTTCCTTAACTAACGACAACATCAAGGCTGTAATCCTGGTAATTTTATTCACCTTCTTCAATCTGATAGATATCATGCTTTGGTTATAACTGCTTAATTAACTCAAACTTGTTTCCATCTCAGGACATTTTTTCTGCTGGGAGTGAGACATCATCCATAACCATAATTTGGGCAATGTCAGAAATGATTAGAAATCCAGAAGTGATGAAGAAGGCACAAGCTGAGGTGAGGGAAGTGTTTGATAGAAAAGGGAGGGTTGACGAAACAGCCATTAATGAAATGAAATATTTGAAGTTACTTGTGAAGGAGACTCTGCGAGCACGCCCTCCGGCTGCTACTTTACTTCCTAGAGAATCTAGAGAGAGGTGTGAAATTGATGGGTATGAAATTCCTGCAAAAGCTAAAGTCATTGTTAATGCATGGGCGATTTCAAGAGATCCAAAATATTGGACTGAACCAGAGAGATTTATGCCAGAGAGATTCCTTGAGAGCTCTCTTGACTATCAGGGGACTAGTTTCAATTATCTCCCATTTGGAGCTGGAAGGAGGATATGCCCAGGCATAACATTTGGCCTTTTCATTGTTGAGTACACAATTGCTCTGCTTTTGTACCATTTTGATTGGACTCTTCCCGATGGAATGAAGCCTCAAGATCTGGACATGACTGAGACTGTCGGCGCTACAGTTGGAAAAAAGGAAGATCTGTTCTTGATTCCAACACTTCATGATAATCCCTTCCCGGTTGAATAAGCTCCAGCATGAGTCTTCTGATAGATATAGTTTATATATATATGAAGATGTTAGAAAATATAAACGAAAGCAGAAAAACGAAATACTCCTAAGGCGCGTTACAACGTCGCTTTCCTTAAGAAATTATTTGCCCCCACCAGAAAGGTATGCAAAAAGGTTACAGCAAATATTTCTCCAGGATACAATGGAGCCCAGAAACCTTTGTTTGTTTTAATCTCGTTTTGCACTTACGAAAAAATTAAAACCGAACACTTTCAGATTTTTCTATTATATCAAGAGACAGACAGAGACTTTTTAATTTTAAATACAAAAGGTATCAGAAACAAGCATTGTACAGCAGTTATTTCTGTATATTTCTGATAACTGGACAGCAGTTACTTCTGTGTATAATATTGAAATAACTACTAATCCAACCGTCCATAACTGCTTAAGTAACAGTCATAAACTGCTGTTTTAACAGACACTTAAATCTGACCATCAGATCAAATAACTGTCTATGATTGATTAATAATAACCATTAGATCGTTATTTATTAATCTCAACCATTAGATCAAATGTAATTTGAACTTACAGTTTATTTATTTGATTGTCCAGTAAATCCAACCACTGGATTTACCTAAGAAGCATCCTATGGTTTAGATTAAACCACTAGATCGATTGATCAGGACCATCCAAAATCGAAAGGTCATGATTAGATCGCTCCGAGCTCCGATGCTTCGTGCCAAGTGCCAAGTGCGCCATCAAAGCGCCACTAGCGCCCTACAGCCCACTGCCGCGCGCGCGCGCGCGTGTGCGTGTGCGTGTGCGTCCGGTGCTTCGCACCGTACTAGAGTATACACTCAAGCATTACTTTAAATGCTTAAAGTGTGTTGGTCCTTATAAATGCCAACTTCAGTATCTCTTTTTCCCATGTGGGACTATCTTCATTTAATGCTCTTTAATACATTCCTTTTAAATCATTCCCAAGACACAAAATAAATATATATACATATTAATTTTGAAAATACTTTAACAGAAGATTAACTAGTTGGAATAAGATCTCAACTTTGTATCTGTATTGGGTTAAGAACTATATATCTAAGGCCATGACGGCCATGTTACATCTTTCGCAGCATCTCTCAAGCTCTGCTTTTGTTTTGGTTTTTTTTTTTTCGTGCTTTGGTTGAACGTTAAAAACAGGGCTTTTTCAAAGCTAGTTCTTCATATCTTTTTCGAAGCCCCCAGAAAAGCTCCCTTTTTTTTTTCATGCTTTGGTTGAACATTAAAAATAGCACTTTTTCAGAAAAAAAAAAAAAAACCAGTCATGGTAGATTTGGAACAAAGAAGAGAGATGGTAGAGAGAAAGTGAGAGAAGATTAGCTTTTTTTTTTTTTTCTTTCAACTGAAAAAAACAGTGTTTACAAGGCCGGGATGTAGGCATTCCGGCCTTATCCAATAAAAGATGTCCTCAACTGGGACTAAGCTATCTCTCCCATTAGCCCATTGAAATTTCCCGAGATTAAGAAATCTAAGGGAGTCCTGCTAGCGGAGATGAGCTGTCTCCCCCTGATGATTCGTCATAAGGGTTATATTCCTTATCTTGATTTTTGACGAAGTTGTGTTCCTCGTAATATTGCAATTGCAATTTTATCGAAAATTTCCTCTGTCAAAATTTCTTTCTCAATTTTCGATCTGCCCCGGAAATGCACTCCATGAACGTTCAATAATCAATTCCCCAAAATCTCTTCCTCCCAAAGCACTCTGGTCTGAGGATAGCTAGCCGGAGTGATTTATCATGGGAGCACAGAGCCTATAAAAATGAATCAAGGCCGAAAAGCCAAAAGCCGATTTTCTTGTTCGGTGTCCTGATTCTCTCAAAGCCTTATTCTCGTCTTCTTCCCTGTTTTTAATGAGGTCACCTCCTCGGGTTTGTTGTTTTTTACCGAGGCCTTTATTCCTCTCTTGATTTTTACCGAGGTTATGCTCCTCATTGTCTTCATTCCTTCTGCCCGGAGGCAGGGGTCCACCCGTTACTCCCCTCGAGGGGGCGGGCTCCCTTCATTCCCCTGTCCGGAGACAGGGGGTCCACCCGTTCGTCCCCTCGTGGGGGCGGGCTTCTCCATCCCCCGGTCCGGAGACAGGGGGTCCACCCGTTCGTCCCTCGTGGGGGCGGGCTTCTTCATCCCCCTGTCCGAAGACAGGGGGTCCACCCATTCGTCCCCTCGTGGGGGCGGGCTTCTTCATCCCCCTGTCCGGAGACAGGGGGTCCACCCGTTCGTCCCCTCGTGGGGGCAGGCTTCTTCATCCCCCTGTCCGGAGACAGGGGGTCCACCCGTTCGTCCCCTCGTGGGGGTGGGCTTCTCCATCCCCCGGTCCGGAGACAGGGGGTCCACCCGTTCGTCCCCTCGTAGGGGCGGGCTTCTTCCAATTTAACAATACTCCTAGTGTGGGTCCCTGCAAAAAATGCTGCGGAAAAAAATCAATAAATCCAATGGGAGACTACCAAGATGGGACCAATTCCTGTCTCGGTATCATGAGTTCCAATATTTGTCAATAGTTAGCGAATACAATAGTTAATTAATTATTAGTCTTTGTCTTCCGCCAGAGAGACCTTCCCAGGTCTGACACTCTGAAGCTTATACATATATTTATGTATCCCTGCCATCAATATTTAATATCCAGAATTTAATAAAATGGAATAAAAAGAGAGAAATGGACTCATCTCAGCTTCTCCGGCCTCTGGAGAGCGTACAAAGTCTCCCCTCCATTTGGATCTTTAAGCTTGAACTTTGATAGGCCACCACCCTGCTACAGAATGTGTCCGAAGACCTCCCTTCTTCTTTAAGCTTCCCGAGAGCTTCCGTTCCTGTAATTGTTGTCCCCGTACCGTCTGTTAAGGAGACACGCATTTTTTGCTAGGTTCTACCTTCCTCACTCTTTATCCAAATTAAAAGAGAAAATCAGGAGTCCAAGCTCTCCTCAACTAGTCAAAGCTTTCATTTCACACCAAATGTCGAGTCCCAAAGAGACCCTAACAGCTTCGGTCCGGGGCTGGGCTTCTGGAAGGACCTATACAATCTGATACGAGTCCTTGGAATTTTGCAACAAACGTGGCCCCGGACTCCGGACATGGTCTCGGAAGTGATCCCAAAGACGCCTTCTCTCTCCTAGCACCCTCAAAGACACTATGCTACAAAAACACTCATTCAGAGTCTTCACAAACAAACTGTGTACAGGCGATACCGCAATATTCATGCTTTCCTTAAGCTTCAACCATCCTGCGTTCTTCTTTTTTTTTTTTTTTGGCCAAACTAAACTCCGGATGTCCGACAGTGTTCTTCCAAAGTAAGCTCCGGAGGCATCCGGGATCAAAAGTAAATATCCAAAAGAAGTCAGCGTCCAGCTTGTCCCTTTGCATGACTAGATCATAAGGTCTGGCCTCTATAAACTCGGCTGTAGAGCCTGGAGGAACCTGTTTACTTCTTCCTTCTTTACTCAGCCTCCATCTCCCGAGAGATACCCCCGACTCCCGGAAGATTCAACCGAGAACCTACAATAATCCTTGCTTCTGTTCAGACCTCCTTTCCTGTCAATAAATGGCTTTTGGACCCACACTCAGACAAGGATGGTGCCTACAGTAAAGTTCCTTTGATCCACAGCTGCTCAACAATCCACCTGATCGGTTGTCATCCTCTGACTAGCATTGAGGTCCTTCATGTCACAATAATACAAGTCCTGAGGATGTCGTAATAACTGTGGTCTCCGGACTTCGAACATAGTCTTGGAAACGTTCCCAGAAATGGCCTTGGACAAGTTCTCGGAAATGACCCCGGAACCGACACGTCCGAGGGTGACCCCGGAACTGACCTCGGACATGTTCGTCCGAGGATCCCTCATCACCGGCCACCATGAATTTCCTTTGCACAACTCACGGGCTCTACAGTGTTGTAATTCCCAAACTAGAAGCAACGAGCGACGACACCGAACCACCCACCCAGACTTTCAAACACGTAACAAGTTTCTGAATTTTACCTCAAGACTAACTTTCTTACCTTCAGATTCATGAAGCTCTAGTCTCCAAAATCCCTTGGCCCTTAGATAGTCCACCGCCTGGATCAACAGCGTCTCTTCCCTGTGTCCAAATCAAGCTCCATCTTCCTTTTACAGCTTACA
>JAJPGS010002306.1:0-2500 GCA_028654335.1 Alnus rubra | reverse complement strand
TATCATTATTGCTGAACCCAATGCCTACATTGCATTTGCGGGTAAAAGAGTAATTGAACAAACATTGAATAAAACAGTACCTGAGGCTCACAAGCGGCTGAATATTTATTCCATAAGGGCCTATTCGATCCAATCGTACCGCGTAATCTTTTAAAAGGCGTTCTGAATGAGTTATTTCAGCTCCATGCTTTCTTTCCTCTGAATCAAAATTCAATCAAGTAGATGCTTAATAAAAAAAAGAAAAAAATAGAAATTATTTTTTTTGTGTGTAGAACAAGTAGTTATTTAGTTTATAGAAATCAAAGTAAAAATCAAATCCGAAGAATTGATTTTTACTTTGATAACATTTGGTAACATAAGATTTAATTGTAAAAAGAATTATGCGAATAATTTTTTTTTACCGATATTCCTGATTACTAATCAGGAAACCTCTATCAAACAAAAAAAGAAAGAATTCTCTCTTCCGCGAAATGAAAATTAGGCAAGGCGAATAAAACGAGAATTTCACGTTCCCTTCTTATGTGTATATAATTCACATATAGAAAATTGAAAAGTATAGAAAGAGGCAAGATTCTATATTTTTGAGAATCCCCAGTTTTACTAATAATCCCTATTATCGGATCGAATTATAACAAATTTTTCGGGAATTTGTAAAAAACTCTTTCTTTATTTTATTCAAGTTTATTAAATTTTTAGACAAAAACAAGATAATAAAAAAGGAGATTCTCGTACATATATATAATATTTAATGTAGAATATATAATATAATATATATTTAATGTAGAATTTAATGTAGAAAGGTGAAAAATTCTATTTAGTTAGTTCTACATTCCTTGTTTATTATATTTTTATATTTCTAACTTATTTTATTATATTTATAAAATTTAAAATTATATTTCTAAATTTTTCTCTTTTTTTATATATTTTTATTTATATATTTATTATTCTTTAATATTTATTATTCTTATATATTTATTATTCTTATTCTATTTTTTATTATTATATTTATATTACTTTATTACTTTATATATATTATGTACTCACATATACTCACTTAGTTTAGCTATACTTAGTATAATTATATATAAATTATAATGATTATACGAGACCTTTATAACAATAACAGGTACAAATATTAAATCCAGGTATCCATTTTATGACAACTCTCAATACCTTACCCTCTATTTTGGTGCCTTTAGTGGCCTAGTATTTCCGGCAATTGCGATGGCTTCTTTATTTCTTCATGTTCAAAAAAACAAGATTTTTTAGATATAGATATGATGGGGCCAAATCTCATCTATTTTTTTTTCAAGACTTAGACTTAGACCATAACACAGATATCTTTTATTAGAATAAAATATTTGATGTGGTTTCCCCCGAGCATAAGCTATTATGCATGCGCAAACATATATATGCGTAAATGAATTATAGCTATTGAAAAAAATCGGATCGAGGCGAATGTCTGAAATGTAAAGTTAATGTATCCATATGTAGATATCTATAGGGAATCATACGAATGGATGTTATTATTTAGATCTAAGCAATTCGATGAATTACTCCGAAAAGTTCACATCGAATAGTGCTAGTTGATGAGAGTTACTTCGGAAACACACAAAAAAAGTCAAATTCATTTGGGTTATTCTCTCAATTTCAATAAAATGCAACTAATCTAGTATGAATGGCGATCAGAACATATATGGATAGAACTTATACGGGGTCTCGAAAAACAAGTAATTTCTGCTGGGCCTTTATCCTTTTTTAGTTCATTAGGGTTTTATTTGTTGAATTTCCATTATCTTGGTAGGAATTTATATCTTTATTCCGTCTCCACAAATCATTTTTTTCCACAGGATCGTGATGTCTTTCTACGGGATTCGGGTCTCTTTATTAGCTCCTATTTGTGCACAATTTCGTGGAATGTAGGTAGTGTTATGATCGATTCGATAGAAAGAAGGAATAGTGTGTATTTTTCGTTGGGATTTCCTGGAAAAAATCCGTCGCATCTTACTTCAATTCCTTATGAAAGACATCCAGTCCATCAGAATAGAAGTTAAAGAGGGTATTTATGCTCGTCGTGTCCTTTATGGATCATGGAGAGGGGCCATGGGGCTATTCCCTTGACTCGTACTGATGAGAGAATTTGACTCCACGAGAAATTGAGCAAAAAGCTGCTGAATTGGCTTATTTCTTGCGTGTACCAATTGAAGTATTTTGAAAAAAATGAACTGAAATAGTGAATGCTTTTTTTTTTTTCAAAAAATTTTATATTTTGATAGAAAGAGAGTTCTTTCCTTTCAAAATCCGAATAATATTCATTACTTGAAGGGGCGCTTTTGTGCATTTATTTATCGAAAGGAGGCACTTTCTTCGAATTTTAGCAAATGATACATTTGAAAACAATATCTTTAGTCGAATTGGAAGTGCGAATTTGAAGTGGACTCTTTCTTATTCCATTTCTGTATTATTTCTAAATTCAAGTACTAACCACTGAATCATACAC
>JAJPGS010002305.1:7500-12500 GCA_028654335.1 Alnus rubra | reverse complement strand
ATAGGATAGTAAGTATGGGTAAAATAAAAAAAATGGTTTATTAAGTTTATTAAGATTGGATTTTAGAAATAGAAATGCAATGAATTGTTTCAAAACCGACCCTAATTGAATTGACCCCCATCCTAACGAAATGAATTTGATTGATACATAGACTTACCAATTCAACATAGATATAAGATATTTCGTATAATCATTGATAAAAAGATTTATTTTACTTGTTCCCCGAACTAAATTTTTAGAGAAAAAAAATTTCAATAACTTGTTGATCCCTATCCTTCTTGCCAGATTTTCAGATTTCTTTTTTTTTTAATTTCCTGGCTTAGTGTAAGATAGAAATATGTCTATCTAATCTTAACAAAATGAATGAATCAATGAATGAAAGCGGAAGAAATGAAGTTTAATTCCCCTTTCCGGTCTGGCGGACCAACCACTCTCCAAAAGGTCCTATACCTCGTATTATTTCTATTCTACTTCTACCGAATTTAGTTTATTATTTTATTTCTTTTTTAATATTTCATTTGAATATTTTAATATATAATAAAAATATCGTTTTAATAATTTAAATAATATCGATTTATAATTAATATCTATTTATTCTTATATTAATTTTCTTTATTTTATTATAATATTAAAAAAAATTATATGATTAGAACGAATGATTCATGAATATAAATACGAATCAAAAGATTCTATGGAATCATGAAAGATCTTTCAGATTTAATCATACCACATTATATTGACAATTTCAAAAAACTCTTCATACAATGAGCATAGTATGAGGGCGGTCGGGCATACCTGCCCCCATCGTCTAGTGGTTCAGGACATCTCTCTTTCAAGGAGGCAGCGGGGATTCGAATTCCCCTGGGGGTAGGGTATTACGAAAGGAAGTTGATCATGGATTATCAATAAGTCGGGAATTGATTCTTCCTGGGTCGATGCCCGAGCGGTTAATGGGGACGGACTGTAAATTCGTTGGCAATATGTCTACGCTGGTTCAAATCCAGCTCGGCCCAATAATTGGCCGATCCACCATGAAATGATAGAACCCCATTTGTTGTTCCCCAGAAATGCCTGATCGGGATACGGAAGAATAAAAAAAACTAAGATTTTCTGATATATTTTACCGCTGTTCATTTGCTCTCTTTATTTTTTCTCACAAATTCTGATCTTGCTTGCTAATGAATCTAGATTCATACTAGATTCATATAAGGATCCGGAAGTATAAGGAAAAGAATAAAATAAAGAATAAATAAAAAAACTCTTTTTTTTTTCATTGAAAGATTTATTTGATTTTTAATCAATTTATAAAAAACGAAAGGATTATTAACAATCCGTGAGACGCTCCCACTAAAGTGCATATCCGTGTGTATATCAAATATATTACTCCCGTTTCTGTTACAATACGACTATTCTAATCTAAAATCTAAATAAAATAGAAAGGGTTTGAATGAAATCATAAGAATATGTATGATGTACAGTCTATTTCCTTGGGATTGTAGTTCAATTGGTCAGAGCACCGCCCTGTCAAGGCGGAAGCTGCGGGTTCGAGCCCCGTCAGTCCCGACGGATCCAAATCCAATAAAAAAATACATCAATTCATCTATGCATTTGCTGCGAAAAGGAGAACAAAACAAATAGCAGAATTTCATTCCCAAGAGGATACCCTCCTTTATTTATTAGTATTTTATTTATTAGTTTCACATTTCTCATCAAAGAAATATGGGAATTACCATTTATTCAACTAGTACCGATTGATAGGAGAAAGACATATGTAGGTAAATTAGTACAATGATTGGTAAAAACATATTCAGGATTCCAAGAGATACCGTGCGGAGTCTGGCTGTTTCGATTAGTCCCGATCTGGGTAATAGAGTACTATGAAGATCCTATCTCTCTTAGCAAGGGCTATCTCTCTTTGTGAGGTAATGAATAATCCTTTTTAAGTTTAAGGGTCTTTCCGAAGAAAGAACAAACTTTTTAATGAATTTGATGGAATACTCGATTTTTTTATACCCGGACTCTCCTTATTTATACTACTTCTTTGTTTTCCAAGAAGATTAGATCATAAAAAAGGGGGTTTAGAACTAAACTTCTTCCTTTTTACATTTCGCTTCTATTGGTTATTTTATTGGGGTTTTTTATAACCAATGTAAATAAGTGTAAAGGCGGTCATATGATATTTCATCAGATGATTGTACAAGGAGGGGCGTAGGTTATATAAAAGAAAGAATGGAAAAGAATGGAAAAGAATGGTAAAGAAAGTAAAGGAATTATTTATTGGATCAGGAATCAAAATTTGAATTCGGTATGGATAAAAGATCTTCCTATGGTATACTAGTTAATTCTCGACGATGAATCAATTTGATAGCTCAGATATTGTTATTCATGATATTGCTCCGATTCGATATCGTCGAGATGTAATTCATCCCATTGAATATTGAATTTACAGGCGAAAGATTTCTCAGCTCTATGGGATGAAATCCCGAGTTATTGCGAATTAATTCAAAATGAAACGATGAGATTATGGAAGTAAATATTCTCGCATTTATTGCTACTGCACTGTTCATTCTAGTTCCTACTGCTTTTTTACTTATAATATATGTCAAAACAGTCAGTCAAAATGATTAATTTGAATTAAACTTGACTGTTTAGTTCTTATTAATGATTGAAAATAAAAAATCAAATGAAAAGTATTAAAATTTTGTGTCTTAAATGAAATAAGCGGACTAGAATCATCAGTATTTTATGAGATTCGATAGTATGGTAGAAAGATTCATATATTTCTTTCTACCATACTTATTATTGTTATTGTAGTATATAAAGTCGTACTGTATAAAGATATAGGTTTAATATAGATCAATCTACAATATGTATCTTCATAGATATCAATTACATATATGTAATGTATTTACATAGTGTACCAATTCTATTTCTTTGCTTCATCGATTTAATTTGTGTTGATTCCAATCATCAATCTTAAAAAATCGAAGGGCAATTCTTACTCTTACAATTCTAATTCCTAGAATTTCTGATTCTATTCAATATGAATCCCGATATCCGTTGAAAGAATCAAATTGACGAAGGAAAAAAGAGGATAGGCCTATATTAAAATTAAATATTCAATTAATAAAAATTAATAAAAAGAAAATCACATAATCTTTTTTAGTATTCCGAAGAAGTAATTGATTGATCAGTTGACAGATGATCCAGTGGTTCATTTCCATGGGAACCTCTTTGGATTTCGAAAAGAATTAGTAAAGCCCACTTATTTTTAACGTTTGAACCATGATATGTTCAATAAAGCAAGCATAACATAAATCAAATTTCTAAAAGAATAAAAAAGCGGGAACGCGCAATATGTGACTTGCCCAAGGCAATATTTGATTATGTGTAGTATATTGTTGGACAACCACTATGTCTATGTTGTTTCCCGTAGGAAGTCTGTATCCACTTAATAACAATAACAGAATTATTTTCTTTTCTATTTGAACATGAACAGTAAAAAAAAGGACTTTGCAGAACGATCTATAAAACAATTGATATGGGTTGAGTTTGATTCCTAAAACTCAATAAGTAGTACTTCTAGAGTCCACTTCTACCCCATACTACGAGTGAAAGAGAAAATGTAAAGACTACCATTAAAGCAGCCCAAGCGAGACTTACTATATCCATGTGAATTATATCCCCTATCTCTATAAATATGAAGGAATTATTCCATTATTGTTCACTAATCATTATTATGTTCATTAATAATAGTGGAATCCCTGGCGCAGAGTCAAAGGGGAATTCTGACCCAATACCGTTGACGAAACAATCCAATAAACTCACAATTCTAACAGGTTCTTATATGATTTCTAGTAGAATCGGAAAACACTAAGCACAAGCAAAATACGTAGATACACCCCTGGAAATTTCAAGGGAATGTTACTAACATGTAGGAATAATAAGACCTAGTCTTTCTTTTGTTGACTTTCATTTCATTAAGTAAAAAGTATAAAAATATAGAGTCAAGATAGATCACTATCTATCACATACCCTATTTCTTTTCTCATTTTATCTAATCCTTACGTTACATCTCCTGCTTGTCTCTGTGAAACAATCGGAAGATAGTCTATTACATTAAAGCCAATTATCTCTTCAATCAATATTAAATTGAAGGCAGTAGCACACAGAGAATTTCATGAGTCTATATACGAACAAAGTATCTTTCGACCTTTACGCAACTAATAAATTAATAATCAAATAAATTCCTCGTTCGTCTATCCAAATTAATTCAAGACCTAATTAATAAACACGACATTAATAATAGAAGAGCTGTCATATTAAGATTTAACGATTCTTTTTCATTCAATATTCACTAATATATTCATTCAATATTCACTAATATAATCTTTCCTTGAACTGAAGTCTAGACGCAAGGATTTACGGCATTTTCATTTTAGAGAACAGAACCGCCAGATGCTTATAGAATCAAGCAAGTATCAAGAGTCCTCTCCCCCGCTTACTTCTGCTGGAAAAAAAAATTTGTCAAGTTATCTCAGCAAAACATAATAAGGTATTCCGATTTTTTTGTTGATCAGGCGACACCCAGATTTGAACTGGGGAAAAAGGATTTGCAGTCCCCCGCCTTACCGCTCGGCCATGTCGCCAAAACGATACAAAAAATATATGAAAATATTCCATTTTTTTTTAGGGGGGGGGGGTTATTAATTTTTGTACTTGTATCTTGAATACTGTTTTCTTTAATCCCGTTCCTAAAAAAAATCCTTACATTTCTCTTTGGATTGTATACATTTCTTCGATTGATTGTATCGTATCTTAAAACAAACACACTATTTAAAAACACCCCCTCCCCTTTTTATATTGAAAAACCGATTGTGGATTTTCAGTCACAAAACAAAAATTCAGGACAAATTTGAACCATTAACTATTGACTGTGAATTTGAATTCATGAACGATTCCCGGGTTTGAATATAAAATTGCGTTTTCCTAATGATATA